>JAOWBL010001906.1:0-14522 GCA_028564865.1 Zenarchopterus dispar
ATCATTTATGATTTCTGCTAGTCAAATGAACATGTGATCATGCAAACAAGGATCAGACAATACCACGTCCTTGACTGATGCATTATGACAGTTTGTGATTAGAAGGTCCAGAATTTGACCAGAATGTGTTGTTTGTGATTGAGGTTATCAGGTAGTGCACATAGCTCCTCAGCAAACCCGTCTTCCTAGAAGAGGAGGAAGTCCTCAAGCTCCTCATCCTCAGAGCCGAGGATGCCATAAAATCAGCATATTATGGGATTTGTAGTATGCAACTCACTACTGAAATGACAGACAGTGCCTTTGCAAGACATTAAACTCTGGTTACTAACAAAGTGAAGAGCTTTAGAAAGAACTTCTATAAAGTTAACAACCACAACATCAGGATCAAAAGAAGACTGGACTGGTCATATTTTTGATTTCTGAGGCATGATTTGGGGGAAGTCACTCCACAAATCTCTTTGTTATTTAGGGTAGCAGGGATCTGACTCCTGCATCTGCCAGCTCTTCTGATGTTGGTGAAGCCAGCAAGGTCAACCAGACAGACAGCGGCACTGTCATGTTACAGAGTACCAACTGATAACCTATCCTCGCTTGTCTTCCCTCCCCTCTACTTGGCTTCAGGCACCAGGGAGGCAAGAATACCCCTTACATATACACTTACCAGTGCATGTTAAACACAAGTTCTTCATGCAATTACAAAGTATTGAACAATCAGGCCCCATCCTATCTGAAAGACCTCATTGTACCATATTTTCCCAATAGAGCACTTCACTCTCAGAGTGCAGACCTACTTGTGGTTCCTAAAGTTTTTAAAAGTAGAATGGGAGGCAGAGCCTTAAGCTAACAGGCCCCTCTCCTATGGAACCAGCTTCCAGTTTGTATTTGGAAAGGAGGCACCCTCTCTACTTTTAAGATTAGACTTAAAACTTTCCTATATAAATAAAATTGAATTAATGGAGTCTAATCTAAGAACACCTATAATGAATAAGTCTGGAATAACTTCATAAATCCACCGTTTGGAATTTTATCCCACTCTTTTTAACAAAAAAAAAAAAAATCCAAACTCCACACTGTGTACAGCTTTTCTATGGTCCACAAGTTTTCAATCAGACTGAGGTCTGGGCTCAACTGGATCACGTCAAGGTTCTGAATTTCCTTCTCTCAAGTCAAGGTTTTTATGTGTGCCTTTTGTATTCATTTATTTCATTTTCTAACTCACTGACTTTGATGCTGCTACCCCAGCAGAGGAGATTACATCCTCCAAAAAATATTAATAGAAGAAATGCAGTATTTTACTGCATACACTGAAGGTTTGATTATTCCTGGTCTCCTAAAATCTAAATTAAAGTCCTTGGTTTTATGCACGCTCTCCATCATCTGATGTTGATATAAACTGAAATTTCCACCACCTTCATGTCTGCCATTCCTCTTCAGAACTTTGCTATCATCTGAAAGATGGTCAAAGTCAGGAATATGCTCCTGTAGCCATGTCTCATTGAATCACATAACACTAAATTCTCAATATTCCAGCTGGGTCCTCATGAATGCTCCAAGATCATTCATCTTATCTGTGATAGATCAAACATTCCTCATTATAGTTGAGGGAAAGGCTGGTTTAAACTTCCTCCTCCTCTTTCCACTTCGCTCCTGCACCACATCCATGATGTTGCTTCGTAAACTCATTGGAAATTTGGGGTCTTAATCTGGTTATTATTTTGGATTTATTTTGGCTCTTGATATCTCAAAATGCTGCTTCTGCTTGTAAACAATTGCCTCTGGATGTGGTTTGAATGATCAGATCTCAGCATGTCCTCAAATACATCTGGAATCTGTTTACACTTGCACTAAAGGCTATCAGCTTGTGATTGGATCACTCTGGACAAACACTGATATCAGGTCTAAGCAGGTCCTTCATCCTGCTGGTTGACTCGCTTTACTCATGATGAATTAAACACTTAACATTAACTGTCACTCAGTGTGACTTTAGGTTTAACAGCTGTTAGTCTCAGACAAGCACAACTTCTGTTTATACTGTTATGCATTTCAGGAAATTATGAGACAGTTTTATTTTTAAATGCAAAAGAACTACTTTTATGCTAAACCCAAAATGTCACTCATGTATTTCTTTAAATTGAAATGACTGCAATCGCAATGCAAGAGACTGCATTAAAAGACTGCAAGTGATCTTGAAAGCTAATCAGGAGATGATGTAAAATACCTCTAACAGATCCAACAAATATAGTTGGACTGTATTGATCAGGAACGTCACCATCATGGCCATGTTGTGTTTTGAAATGCAGTCAGTTGCTGTAAGGTGTTGTAAGTCACCTATTGTATCCACAGAGACTCAAACAAGCCCAGACTTTACTTTTTATATCCACATAGTTTCTTTCACAGCTACAGATGTTAATCTGTTTCAAACTCAAGTTGTTTTTTTTTGTTTGTTTGTTTTTCTTTTGGGGGGGGGGTCTGCTGTAAATACAGTTAATTGAACTTGAGTTTGAACCAAAACAACTAGACCAAGAACTTCAAAAGAAGATGGTTCCAACCCAAATCATCTCAGTTTTGAACCCACTGATAACAAAAAAAACACAAAGAACTACAACAGAACTATAAGCTTGGGATCACTTGATCTGAATCAAAGATTTACAATTGGACTTTCATTTCTGCAGAATTAATATAATCCTCAGTCGTGACTGGGTCTACAGTTGTCAGGTTAAGTTGTGGACAAACATAGTTGTGAGGAGGTGCACTATTTAGTCAGGTGATTGCATTTGAGTGGGTCAAAAACTTCAGACCTTTAAACAGCATTTAGAAAACAGTTTACCAACAAAATGAGTGACAGTGATATTATTACAGTGATATTTTCACAACACAGGAGTTTCTTCCTACATTTAGTTATTTTTTCTCCCACTGCAGACCAGTAAATCCAAGCAGGAAATTCCCCAAACTGACAAAGAAATTATTCAGACCAGAACAAACCAGCTGTGGCGTAAAAGCATCCTAGCAAATATGTATATATCACTTCTCATCTGCTCGCATTTGTTGTCATGGACGGTGTTGCAAAATTCTTAGCATGTTTAATAAGGATTTTATTGATTTAATCATCATGCCCCAGTCTTAATCTAGTACTGTTTGTTAATTTCCAGATCGTTTCCTTTCTGTAAAATGTGGGAGGATGTAAAGTGACCTTATCTTGAACACTTTGACTCTGGTGACACTAGAAATGCCACTAAACTGCTCCAGACAAAAAAAGCATGTTAAAAAAAAGTTATAAATATTACCTGCATAAATTTTATGTACATCAATAGCCCATATTCAAGCTCCGACCTTTGGGATTTCATAATAATTGTATCTTTACTCAATAAAAATTTAAAATTTGTACAAAAGTAGATTTATGTAACAGCCAACCAAGATCAACTCCCCTGTTTCAAGCAATTTTGTAATAACTGTATTAAGTTTTTACTGTAGTATCTGTATCATGTTATTATTAAAACATCTGTATCTCGTTATTCTTGTGGCACCTGTATCATGTTATGACTGTATCACTTTTTATTGTAGTACCTCTATCATGTTTTTATTAAAACATCTGTATCTTGTTATTCTTGTAGCACCTGTATCATGTTATGGCAGTAGCACCTGTATCATGTCATTACTGTAGTACCTGTATCATGTTATGACTGTAGCACAGATATCTTGTTATGACTGTAGGACCTGTATCGTGTTTTTACTGTAGAACCTATATCATACTATGGCTGTTGTACCTATATCATGCCATTATTAAAACATCTGTACCTTGATACTCTTGTAGCACCAGTATCATGTTATTATTAAAACATCTGCATCTTGTTATTCTTGTAGCACCCGTATCGCGTTATGACTATAGTTCTTATTGTAGTACCTGTATCCTGTCATTAAGTGGTACCTGTGTCATATTATGGCTGTAGCACCTGTATCATGTTATTATTAAAACATCTGTATCTTGTTATTCTTGTAGCGCCTTTATTATGTTATGGCTGTACTACCTGTATCATGTCATTTCTGCAGTACCTGTATCATGTTATAACAGTAGAACCTATATCATGTTATGGTTGCAGTACCTCTATCATGTCATTACTGTAGCACCTGTGTCCAGGATTTTTCACAGGTATGAAACCTCTCTTACATTTGAGACCCTTACAAACGTGACGATACGTCGTCACGTGACGATAAAAGGGTAAAACTCTACCTCTAGACAAACTCAGTCTGAAGTTTAAACATAAAACTACCATTATTCCTTACATCCCATGCACGAAAGCGTGAAAATGTCAGAGTAGCTAGCAAAATCAACATATTTAACGCGAAAAGTTCACGTGAAGTCGTCAATAATGTTCGAACACCCGTGTAAAAGTCTGCATTAAAGAGCTCTCTCCGTTTTCACATTTAGAACAAATGATTCAACCACTGCGGTAACACACCTAAATAAAAACATTAAGGTAAAATGAACAGAATGTTAAAACTGACCTGAGAGCGAGTGTGGAGGAAGTGAAACCGGTGTTTTTAGTGTCAGTGACGAGAAGAGCCGGAGACCATGACAACAACCCTTCTGTGTCTGCAGCTGCACTGTTGTGTTCATGGAAACTCCGACTTCCAAGAATCGACTGAGACTATCAAAATAAAACGCTAAATACATTTAAAATCCCATTCCCATGTGAATGACTTCTATATTAGTCAACCCCTACTTCAACTATTTTCCCCCATTCCCTCAAAAAACGTTTATTGATTAAAAACAAACATAACTTTTTTAAATCTTTTTTTAAATAATAAAAGATCTAATAAAAGAGCATGCCTTTTTTACGTTTCACTTAATGCCCGTTGTTGACTCTGTTCTTGATCGCAAAACTAATCTAAAACCAAGGATATGTTTTCATCACTCTATGTCGTCTTTGGCCTTATGTAACAATGTCGATTTCGAAAACAATGGGATAAAACTACGGCTTCAACTGTTATGAGGTCTAGCTTTCAAGGTGGCTTGAATGCAAATAGTATTATTTTCTATTTCTTTCTTTTACTTTCCTGCAGGTGATCGTAGCGTCGACGAAATGCTGCCACCTGCTGATAAATCCTTGAAGCCGCAGCTGCAGACCTTTGAAACTGTCATGTGAAAACCATAATCAAAGTCACCTGTCTTTTCCAGCTCATAAAGCTCATCAATATTTGCTGAACATGGCTACGAATGAGTGGAAAGGTTGTATTTCCAGAGATGTGCAGCTCTAGTTATTATTAAACAAAGTGGGTCATGTTGAGAAAGGCATTAGACATGAAATCAATACCAAATCTATAACTAGAACAAGGTGGCCCCCAGATTACTTTGAAATAAGCAGTAAAACCTGAAAGAAAGAAAATGAAAATACTTACTAAATAAAAAGACAAAATGCAAAAACAGTGTGTGAAAAACTAACAGTCTTGATATACTGTCTCCAAAAGATGTATGAGGTTAAATAGCAGCCAAGTGTTGTTGCTCATTTGATTAACTGATCAGCAGTTGTGAACATCATTTCCTTGAAAAGCAGGTTCTGCTTTTGCATGTCCAGGTGTATGTTTACACAATGCCAACAAGGAAAAACATGAGCAAAGATCTGAGAGGAGCATTTATTGCTGCCCATCAGTCTAAGAAGGCTTATATGGTGATTTGCATCACTGGGTACACTGTTGTACAGCATAAAGGATTATTAACACATCGAGAACATTCCAGACAAACGTCAGTCTTCTTAGAAGTGGATGTCCAACCAAGTTCATCCCATGGTTGGACCATGCAATTCTCAGAGAAATTGTAGAGAAAAAAAAATAGAAAAAAACAAGAGGTGGATTTTAGACTCCACAGGCCTTAGTGAGAATGTAAAATATTAAAGTTCATTAGATGTACATTTAGAAGAAGACTGAACAGGTATGTTTTGTTTGGAAGGGCTACTTCTTTTTACAGAGCATGGACAGCATGGCTGAGAGTCACAAAGTTGCATCCAAATCAACTGCAAGATATCTGGAACAATATCTTCACCAAACAGAGGGCGTTTGGTCATGATGTCCAGCACCATGTTTGGGGAAAGAAAAAAAACATAGTGCATCAGTGCAAATACCTCGTCAGGACAATCAAACATGGTGGGGAGGTCTGATGATTTTGGGGGTGTTCAGCAGCCAAAGGACCTGGAAATTTTATAGTTATTGAGATGAACATGAAATCCTCTGAATGCCAAAGTACACTAGAGTCAGATGTCATCCCATTTGTTTGACAGCTAAAGGTTGGCTGAAATTAAACCATGCAAAAAGGATAGCAATTACAAACACAGGAGCAAATCTACGTCAGAAGATATAAAAGAAAAGTTTGAAGTGCTGAAACAGTCCAGTCAGAGTCCAGAATGGATTGAAAGCTTGTGCTTGGACTTTAGGAAAACTGTGTATAAACAAATCTGAGCACATGTGGGCATGTTGCATGCCTTGAGTTCCCAGTGAAAAACAGATTCTAGATATTATGTTGGCTTTGACAGCTGAGAGATACATATACAGTTGTTTTAGATCAGCTCATTAGATTTGTTGACCAAAGGAACAATATGAAGTATCATTAGATGAATTATTTGGTCCAATTGTTTTTCCTTATATATTCAAAGAGCCCTCAGGATGGTGCTTTCTCTCATTCACTTTTCACTCAGTTATGAATGAATTCATCAAAGTTGGCAACACATGGTTAAAGGTTTGACCAGATATAAACTTCTTCAACATTAATATAAATTCCAACTGCTCAGACAAAAATAATAATACCCCATTTCCACCAAACAGCAGCCCACTGATGCACATCATATGGTGTTTCCCTTGCTGGATTCTTAAAACAGAAAGTAAAAGCATTGGTAATCCTGCAAAAAATGTAATGAAAAACATAAAAATACCAACAGACGTACAGGTTTTCATTTTCCAAATTCTTTCCAGTGGCAAATGGCACAGTTTTCCAAGCTCAAACGTTGCTGATTTTTTTAGATTGTGATGGTGTTTGGAGTTCAGTTACTGTGCAACATGAAAAATCATTTCAGTGCATGGCTGTTTAATGAATGAGTTATCAGATTGTCTGTGGGTCTGCCACAAACACAGCATAACTGTAAATATTCCTGGATTTTTTAAGACTTGTAGACTTGTGGGGTCACAGAAACACCAGGTTGATCTGAGTTCTGCTTTATTTGGGAGCAGACAACACTTAGATTCACATTTACGTTCTAAATATTTCAGAAATTCAATGCACTAAAGGTGAAGTTGAACATTTCCACAAGATGGGCTGGAAAAAAAGTAAACATCCTTTGCGTGCTCCAACAAAGCACTCGGAGAAAAACAGGAACAACTGGAAAACTCTCTTTCCTTGTGTTAAAATCCTAACTCCCCAAAACAAACAAAAAAACAAAAAACTAATGGTGACTGGGAGTTTGGAGGAAGAAAGACATGAAACTGATGTGGTCATGTTGTCTCAAAGGGCTGTTGCACTTTAACAAAGAGAAAGATGGGATTTTCAAATTTCTTTGGGAAGCAGCACTTGTTGAGAACAGCAGTTGGACATATATCTTCTCTCTTTTTTCCCACTTTTAATAGATCCTTTTTGCATGCATTCAGCTGGGTCCATAGAGCACCTTTATTACATAGCACCATTTTTCTCAGTTATTCTATTATATTGGCACCCAACCATTAACATGCATACACTCAAAAAACTTGGTCTTCTTGGTTACCATTTCTAAATATGACATTGTTTCAAAAGTTACAAGGCAAGTAATGAAGATTCATACAGTACATTACATGAAGAAGATGGACTTAATACAGTACACATTAAAGAAAGTGCTAGAGTACAACATTTCCTTGTTTCATAAATCTTACGGGAGTAGAGAACACATCATCATATAACAGGAATCTAAATTTACACCTTTTCACATCTTTATGATTCACTTCAGTTCATTTTTATAAGAAAAGCAAACACTGATATTCTCATATCTCCCAGTCCAAAACTGTTGAATAGACCAAGCAGAAGGTCTTCTTCTGGACACCGACAGTCACATCACTCTACCTGCACGAGCACACACAAACACGCACAAATATTTTGTAACATCGAGTTCCTCCTCCAGCTCCTGCAAAATCATCGTTTTCATCTGGATGTGACAATGTCAGATTTACTACCACAATCCTGTGAGGACAGATTCATCATTGCCTTTGACTGTTTTAGAAGATTTCAGCCACCTTAAAAGAATAATAAAGAGAAGAAAAACAAACAACATGATCGATAAACTACGAAGCAGAGCCGTAAGACGTCAACATAGAACAGAAGAACTTTAACTGTCCCGTTCCTGGTATTGAGCTGCAGCCGGCCTCTGGCGGTCGACTGGACATGAACATAACCTGCAGTTTGCAGTTTTTATTCTATCTTTTTTTCTGTTAGATGCAAAAAAAAAAAAAAAACTCATCTGTGTTTACCTGTGCGACATAGAAAAGTACGTCTGGGCAAAACATAACCGAATAAACAACTTTTTCTGTACTCTTCCACTTTTCGACAGAGACTCATCAATTAGTCACTTTCTTTATTTGTGCAGCACAGAAGTTAGTTTAAAGATCCTTCTCCAGCCTGAGCTAAAACTCTTTGGCCATTGTTTATAAGCACAGGAGATAACTTGTTTTTTTTTTTTTCCTATTGTGGGCGTGTGTGAGCCAAAAAAAGAAAGAAGTTCAATCAATAAAATAAAAGGTCTTTCTGTGCTTGAGACCATTAAAAACTTAACTCAGTCCTCACAATTTTAATGTATCTTATTCAGTAAGCTGTATTGAATCTTTGCAGTATTGTGACTAAAACATGCCAAGGGCATTTAATAAGAATGTTGGAAAACTGTTTCAAGTGTTTCAGAGTGTGCAGAATGCTTCAGTCCATTTTTGCATCAGGCCAGTATTGCAACTATCGGTCTGATTTATGTTCCATTTACATAAGTCTGTCAATTATTAATTCTTTAAATGATTGTAGTCTGATGTTTTCTGGAGAACTTTGTCTAATTCAGCTCCAACTTTAGTGAAACATTAGACTGTGTAGTCCTTAACCATTCTTAATAGAATTGAAGCTGTGCAGACAAACATATGACAGAAGCAACCTGTGCACAGGAAATATTTGTGAACACAACTCAGAAAGTAAGAAATAAAAGCAGGAAGTGACTCTTTCTTTCACTGAGTGTGTAAAAATATTTCTTTTTGATTTGAAGAAGTCTGCATTTGTTCAGTTACTGTAACAAGTCCGAGAAAATATCACTTCCTCTTGTCTGTGCAGTTCTCAGCAAACAGTTCTTTCCTATTTCAGAAACAAATGTCTAACAAAGGATCCGTCACTCATTCTGGTGTAACAGAAAAAAAAACACACAAAACAAGACCAGACATGAGCAGGAAGTCCCACTCAGCACAGACTTTAAACCTTCTGACATCATTGCACATCTGGAATGTAAAACATTTACTCCTGCAGAGAAAACTAGTTTGTTTCTGCTTTTACTGAACAAAACTTCAATTCATGCATCCTTTATTAAATTAGGTGTTTTATTCTGGATTTGAATTTCACAGATCGGCTGACTGCATCACTCTACATGTTCACATCAGGAGAATGTTGGGTTTACTCCTGAAAGTGTGCAATTTCCACCAAAGCCTTAAACTTTCAAAGTTCTTCACCTGTATTGGGTTTAAAGTAATGAAAAAAATTCAATGTTAGAATATTAGTTTCAATTGATTGTGATGGAATAATTGATTATTTTTAGTTTCATTAAGCTCTCAAAGGGACTATTTTGTGTCTTTAGGTAACTACACAACAGAGCTAACAAAACAATATGTGGAGTTCCCCAAGGGTCAATTTTGGGCCCTCTGTTGTTTAACATCTATAAGCTCCCACTCATTTAAAATATGGAAAAGAACAAAATGTGTTACTATAACAATGCAGATGACACACAAGTCTAACCATCTCACCAGGAGACGATAATCCAATTCAAACATTGATCAAATGTATCAATTCCGACTGTCGCCTGGACAAGAAGAATCTGACTCGGACCATTTGTTAAGTGTTGTGATCCATGATTGTCAGATCAAACTAAAGAGTGGGTGTGCCAAAAGTTTCTTCAGTTAAATTTCTTCAGTTAAAGTTTCTTCAGTTAAAGGGAAAAAAAATACTGTTTAGAGGCAGAAAAGAAAGATTAAAAGTCAGCATTCAGCTTCAAGCAGTAAAGCTAAAAACCAGAATTCTGGGAGTGGTTCTGGACTCAGACCTGAATTTTAACAGCCACAATAAGACAATAGTGAAGTCAGCCGATTATCACCCAAAGAACATATGAAGGATTAAAGGACTGATGTCTCAGCAGGATTTAGAGACACTTGTTTGTCTATGCTTTTGTCTTCAGTAGACTGGACTACTGTAACACTGTTCTCATGGGTCTCCATTGAAAAACAAAAAACAAAAAAAACCATCAAACAGCTTCAGTTAGCTCAGAAAACTGCTTCCCAAGTCCTCACTGAGACCAAGAGAGTGGACCATATAACTCCAGTTCTTAGATCTTTGCATTAACTTCCTGTCTGTCACAGAACACATGTTAAAGTCCTGCTGTTGGTTTAGAAATCTCTGAATGGTCAAAAGACAAAACACATCTCTGACCTCCAGGGTCACGCCTAGTTTCTGTACCTAATTAGAACCAAATACAGTGTGGCAGCATTCAGCTTTTATGGTCATCACTTGTGGAACAAACTTCCAGAATGCATGAGGGCTGATGAAACCCTCAACTGCTTTAAGTCAAGCTTGAAAACCTTTTTATTTAGTACTGCATTTCTTTAATCTACCACAATGTACTACAATGTTTATTTCTTTTCACCTCAGTTGTTTTAGTTCTTTTTAACATATCTGTCTTTAATTTTGCTTTTAAACACCTTAACTTTTTAATGCAACTTCAAAAATGTTTTTTTTTATCTAAAGTGCTGTGAATTGTCCTGTACTTGAAATGTTCTATACAAATAAACTTGCTCTGGCTTGCCTTCCCTTACAGTCCATCCATCTATACTCCTGAACAGGGTCACAGGGGTCTGCTGGAGCCTATCCCAGCTCATTAAGGTGATAGGCAGGGGGACACCCTGGACAGTTCTCCAGTATATCACAGGGCCTCAAATAGAGACAACCATAAACGCTCACACCTATGGAAGTTTAGAATTCTCAATCAGCCTAACATACATGTTTTAGGACTTTGGGAGGAAGCCGGAGTACCTGGAGGGATCCCACACTAGAGAGAACATGCAAACTCCACACAGGGGCCAGGCCTGAGAGTTGAACCAGGAGCCTTCTTGCTGTGAAGCAACAGTGCTAACCACCAAGCTACTATGCTGCCCCTCCAATACAGTCTTCTGTTCATAACACCTGCAAAAACCAGCCAGTGGAATTTCGGAATATTATGTTTGTCTTTATGGCACTTGTCACAAATCAACAGCGATGAACCAAGCTCACAGAGCTGAAGTGACATCGTGGTAAAAGCAACTAAGAAACTCAAGAATGTAGAAATGGAAGAGAAAACTAAAGCGTGAATAAGGGAACATCTCAAGGTTGGAAAAGCAGCTCCATGCTCCATGCCCTCGGAGCTAAAAATGGAAAATGTTCCTTTGTGCTGCTTTGAACAAACTGCATGAAGAGACTTTTGGTGACTGATGGGAATTTTTCTGAAGACACAGCAACAGAAGTAAAGCAAACTTTTAACTCGGGGTTACCACATATTTTAAATGATTTACTGCATCATCTCACCTGATTCATATAAACATATCATCAAGTTTAAACATGACTCATTCATTTGATCCGGGTGTGCTTAAGCAGCAAATCAGCAGGATAGAAGTAAAGGCCCTCAAGGAAGCAAAGTTGCCCAAAAATGGGCAACTCTGCTTCAACTGTAGGCTAATTCATAGATACTAAAAACAAGTAGGTTTAAGAAATCACATGACCTTCATACATTAGGTAGGGCTTCTTTGTCAGGTCAAAAAAATCAAAACCTCAGCTAAGTTAGGGACGGTAAACTCTGCCCTACGTGTTCAGCATTTGTTTCTTTTTTGACCAGAAGTTCTTGTTCAATAATCTTTACATTATTCAAGAATGGGATCCTGTCTTCCACGTCTCCGTATCTCAGAAACTTCTGATTTATGTTGACGTGTGCACAGAGAGCTCCCGACTGTAGCCTGAACAAGAAGAACCTGACTTGGATGATTCACTTAAGTGCTTTGATCCATGATTGTCAGATGTCGGTGCTTTTTCTCAATCCATTGTTTCAAAGTGCAGCTTTAGTTTAAAGTGCTTTCTCAAGTCATATTCGGAGTTTGAAAAGAGAAATTTGGAGGACTTCACATCTGACTCACCACTTTAGCAGTATGTTCTCTTTATATCAATGTTTTGATGGAATAAAATTTTGATTTGGAGAAAATTAACATTGCACTAATTTCATTTACAGAGTAAAATTGCACATCTTACTATTCTGATAAATTGTGCTTTTGAGAATACACAGTATATATATCCAATAATATGAAAATAAAATAGGCTACTGACTCAAAGTTAACAATCGCCACCAAACTATATATTAATCTCAACAAACCTAACTCCGTTATATTCATGCAACAAAAGTCTCAACAGGAACTTTAAAGTGGCTTCTTTCCTTTTTCCTTTTTACAGAACAAGGTAATGAGGCTTTGTATTTGTTTGTTACTCTTCTGATTTCCTTCTTCTGAATCCAAGTTTTGGCTTCATCACATCATCTGCAGCTGGTCATTAGGGTGAAAGGGGTTCAAATAATTTACACGTTGTTATGTGATTTAAAATGTTTGAGGCACCAGAAGCAGGATTTGTGGGTTCACCACATACAAGGAGTCTGGGCCTGGGGTTTTCAAGGATGTTCCCTTTTAACTACACTGCAGAAGCTCATCTCTAAGAAAGGTTGTTTTTTTTTAAATTTTTTTTGTCTAGACTATTTTACTGGTTTTAAAAATTCTAGTTAGGAAAATTTTTATTAGCCACCGGCAATAACAAGATGAAAAAATTTCGGAATATTAGACCTATTTCTAGAGGGCTTTTGCAGTGTATGTAAATCACCATGGTAACACATGTTGCACACCTGATCTTCTCTGCAGGGAGCTTTTAAAGTGGATAATATGGCATTTTTAGAAATATTGACAGTTTCCTGAGGTTTTAATAAAACATTTGTGACATGCTGGGAAATATTACCACAATGGTACATACACCAGATCTCTTCTCAAATATCTTTTTGCAGCTCTGCTCAGAGCAGCTCCTTTTTGTGGGGCAGAGTCAATCACAACCCAACTCCAACCCCTTCTGAAAGTTCCTGGTTTTTTTAATCCATGTTACAGCTTCACTCACTTATGGGATACAAGGAATGTAGCATTATTTAATGATGGGTGGAGATTACAAGCTTTTTCTATCCTTTTTTTAATTTTAACTTTACATTTTTTATTCAAATTTTAATTTAATTTAGAGGAACTCAAAAACTCCAATACAACACAACCCCCTCACTTATTGGTGGACTCCCCACGTTTAACACCTAAATCTAGCATGTCTCCTGTCCTTTCTACATGGACTGAAGTGGTGTGGCGTGTCAAGGTGACAATAACTCGCCTCTGAGGGTACACTCAATCACAGGTCAGGACTAACGTGAACAGAACTTAGGAGGAGGGGACAAGATCATGCAATAACAGAATAAGGAATCAAACAATGTAAATGAGGTTCTACTTCCTTGTTCAAAACTAAGTGTCTTCAAATAAATTAATTTGAAAAGAAACTTCCTCCATATGAAATGATGTCAGTGTCTGACTCTTTTCTGCTTCTGGCGTTGCTGCATTTTCTGACATGTCTCCTTAAAATGCTGAACTATATTTTCAGGCAGCAAAGTCTACATGTTAAAGAAAACTATATATAAATCATTTTTTAAGTGCTTGGAACTTCAAAGGAAATGTCAACTCAATAAAATGAAAGTGCTCAGCTTAAACATTAGGACTGCACAAACAGCACCTGTGGTGGATAAAACAAGAGGAGGTAACCCACACCAGCTACACAGTTTTTAATTCACTTCTCTGTTCTGAAAGCCTTGTTGTTTCCAGCGACATCTGCATTGACAGAGAGGTGCATTGTGTTGCTGAGCAGCCTCACGGTAATTCCACACAGGTCTGTTCTGGAGGCCTAAAAACCAGTAAATGACCTGTGAGTTTGTTTCTGTTGTCCTGATGCCAATGAGGCAAGCAGCAAATCGCAAATCTGCCACATTTTCCACACAGCAGGATTTTCATCATGCCTTTGACTGGCCTGCAGCTCTGTACTGTAGGAGAAGCTGTACCTAAAATGAATTCAAACATCAGAATTTGGTTAGCACTATTCATGAGAAAACCCAATAAATGCATTGTTCATGCAGATGTGTTTAGATGCACTAGCACTCCTGCTTCGTCTGCTTTCAGAAACCTGGATGTGCAACATG
>JAOWBL010001907.1:0-14522 GCA_028564865.1 Zenarchopterus dispar
AGAAAAATTAGAAAAAGATTAAAAACATAAGGGCATGGACCCTTGGCTCACTTAGTAAGGGGTTCAGGGGAATCGAATTGGCTTTGAAGGGCACTATTGGTTAAATGGTATTGTTGGGGTTCAGGTATCTACTTGGAGGTTCGGATCACTGACAGTCATTGTTGTAGGAAATGAACAATCTCTCTATCGAGTGACTAGGGTTATTCGTACAAGCTCCTGCTCCTCATGGACCACGGTCTTCATCACAGGAACCTCGTCTGGTACTGCAGACCCACAAACGCAGCAGTCTCAGTCCAGACTGTATTATCTGGCTTGGGGTTTTTCTAAGCAGTATTTACTGATGATGTTCTGATGTTCTTACAGGTCAGAGGTTGGGAGATGAAAATCCGGAGCAGAACGTGTTGGACAGCAAGAGCGTGAAAACAAGTAGGTGCCAGCTCCATGTAGTCATTTCTGACAGTCTAATAAAAAATGCACTTCGGTGACACATAAAGCTGAACACAATGACATTTTAGTGCTGAGAGTTTTGTGAACTTCAGTTTGTTTTTTCCGTTTAAGAAAGGATGTCTGACCTATTCTCCACCCCAGAAGAGACCCATGCCCTACATATATATATAAATATATTTATAAAAAGTATGTATATATATATATATATATATATATATATATATGTATATATATATGCATATATGTGTATATATATATGCATATATGTATGTATATACTTTTTATATATATATCAATACACAGAAAAAGTATAAATAAAATATTTTTTGTTTACTTTTTATAATTATACACAAGTACACAAGAAAACAAGTACACACAAGCATCGAACATAAGAACACACAAGGACACAAGAACCCATATTACAAAATGACCCTGGTTCTTTGCTCAGCACAGTAGATCTGTATGCCTGACGCATCAGAAATGGTATTACTACTTATAAAGTTTCTTTAATGGCTTTTGTAAAGCATTTTGGGTTGTCTTTGGGTATGAAATATGTCTTACAGATAAACCTGCATTTTCTTTTTCTGGACAATAAAACCTCTGACTTTTTATAGCTGTTTGAAATGCTGCAAAAGAAGAGGTTGGCTCAGTTCCAGTCATGATGTGGCTGCTGAATGTCAGTTCTGACTCAATTCAAACTCCAAGATTTCTGACCTGAATTTTAGTTTTGATGTCTGTGGAGGCAAGCCACGTTTATCTTTTTCTTCCCTTTTAAACTGTAAACTCGTCTTTTTCAAAAAGTGACTCAGCGTTCATGTATGCAGATAACCGATGTGTGTTGCTCTCTTTCCTCCTTCAGAGGACGCTGCTGCACAATAAAGCCGCTTCGCAGACGGAAAAGTGACGTGTCAGGTTTTCTTGTTTCCGTTGGCAACAAGAACAACAGCAAATTCAGATCTCAACGTGCTTCATGTCTATGACCATGACGTCATGATGATCAACTGGCCACTGCCTTTGCTCATGGTCATCACCAAGTCAGCTTAATGAAATCTTGAAGCGCTGGAACAATTCCTTCACAATAAAAGCATCAGTTTTATTCCTGAGTTTGGATCTTATGGTGCTGTAGAATAGAATAGACTAACCTTTCTCATGAAAATATGGAAATAATAACGATGTGTGTTTCATTTGTTTCTTGTAGTCTATAGACAGTGAAAGAAAAAGAATTGAAAAAATACTGTGACATCACACATAGGATTTCTGATGAATACTTTTAAAGATTTCTTTCCTCGTACTGCACTGCGCTGTATCACAAATGTGTGAAACAATCAGACCTGACTTAGTTTATGCTAACATGAGATGTTACTTAATATGGCTGTACATTCATTCTGATTAAATCTGTCCAAAGATCCTCAGTTCAGATGTTGCTATCTAAACAACACTGCTGGAGCTGAAATGAGGACCATCAGAGGAGTGATCAAGCACCAGGGGAGTTCTTGAGCTGCTCTGCAGTCCCAGAGGCCTCTTCACAAATACTTCCTGTCAGAGCTCCAGGCCAAATCAGTCAGTCAAAAAACAGGCTGAACCTGGAGGGTGGCTTGGAGGAAACTGCTCCAAGCCACCCTCCAAGGAATTGTTCCAACTTGGTAGAGGAACTGTAAGTCCAAATCCAGACCCTAGTCACCATTAAAAGAACCACAGGTCTAGATCCAGACCCTAGTGATCAGTTGAGGAACTGCAGGTTTCTTCAAGGACTGAATCAGAGTGGTGCACCACATTTTGATATCATTCTGTCATTCAAGAAACCAGTGATGAAGAGTTTTAAGTGTTACTGCATCCCACTTTTTAGAAGTTTTCACTTGTACTCTGTACTCTCACTACACAAACAGCAAAAGGATGTTGGTTTTCAAAATAAAAACATAAATATCTAAAGAGAAGTAAAGTTAAATACAATAAAATCCCAGGGAAAGTAATTTTGCCAGGTTCATTTAGCTAACTCAGCTTGAATTTTAGCTTTGAATTCACACATCTATCGCACTTCAGTTTTACTAATTATTGCACCCCCCACAGACCCAGGCGTCCTGGAGGTCAGATATTAAGAAACTATTGAAGCCCAGCTCTTATTTTGTAAGGGCATGCGCATGCGCGCTTCCTCTGAATCGCAGTTAAATAGAAGTGTTCTCTAACTCAAACACGTCTGTCCGGTCTCTTCTCCTGCTGTAGACGGGTCCTGGACTCTCCGCCATGGCCTCCGTCACCTGCCGGGTCCAGTACCTGGACGACTCGGATCCGTTCATCTGTACGAACTTTCCCGAACCCCGCAGACCTCCGACGGTGGACCTGGAGGAGAACCTGCCGCTCAGCGAGCAGGTCGCCGGGATCTACAAGCTGCTGGAGCCGCCGCTCAAGGTGGGTCAACTGGTAAACTGGACCGGAGGCAACTCTGGGTTCTAGTCAGCTTTGGTACATGTAGAATTACAAGGGCAGTTCTAGCTTTTGTAGAAGCCCTTTTTAGGTTGTGTTTAGGGACCCCTGCTGAGTAAAACTTGAGTGTGTGGAGAAGTTGAGACCCTTTAAGACGATCTGCAGTGATGCCTTAATCTTTTAGGTTCTGTTAAACTTTAAGAACGAATTAACAAAACCAAAAATATAGCTTAGATTTGTGAATCAGAAGCTACAGTTGAACTTCAGCTAGCTGAATAAAGGATGGCATGGTGGTGGTAAGTAAAATTCCTTAAGCATTTAAAAAAAACAACAACAACAGCAGCAACAACCAGAAATTCTGATTTTCATTAAAAGAAATCTACAAGAAAGCACCGGAAATTCTGACGTCCTAAACCCGCAGACTTGAAATAAAGAAAACCCACAAGTTATAGCTTTAAAAGTTTAAGTTTGAAGAAAGACAATCCCAGAGTTTTGCTAGTGGGAGAAAAACTCAGAAATTCTGACTCTATCACCATATTTGTGAAGAATAAACACAATAAAATTCTTTCAGATGGCATCTTGGACTGTTTGTGTCTGAGGCATAATTTCACAGTGAGGAAGTTAAATGTTCTGCAAAATAAGAAAGCTTATTTTATTTCTTCACAGATTCTGGATATTGAGCCTGATCTTGTAGATAAGGTCTTCTAGTGGCTGCAGGGATTTCTTTACTTTTATTGGTCGTATGTTGGATACAACACATCTGGGGATGTGTCCAAGTAAAGCGGATTACAGGAGGTTTCTGGTTGTCATTTCCACATAGAGACTCCATTAAAATCCAACCAAAGTTCTAAAGAACCTCCACACCTCTTTTGGTGTTCAGAACTACCCAGGAGGGGGACCCCAGGAAGGTTCTTTAAAGCATCTAAAGTCCCCCTTTCAATCATTTTTGTTTTTTCTTTTATAAAAATGAAATAAAAATATCTGATTGTAGTAGGTCTTCGTGTTTCACAAGTACAACCTCAAATAAACATTGTAACTTTTTTCACTGAGTCATTTTTTTTTTTAAATCAAATTAAAATGGCTGCTAGCTGCTTTGAACCTGTAGCTGCAACTAAACCCCTAACTATCGTCCCTCCACCACCGTGCTTGACAGTGGGTCTGTTGTGTTTCTGCTGGTTTTCTGGATTCTGGACATTGAAACCAAACATCTCCACTTTGGTCTCATCTGTCCAGAGGACATTGTTTCAGAAGTCTGCTGGTTTGTTCAGATGCAGTTTTGTGAACATCATCATGTTTCTGTTGTTAGAAGAGATTTTCTTCTGGAAACTCTTCAAACAAACCTTCCTGGTTCAGTCTTCTTCTAACCATACTGTGATAGACTTTAACGGTCAGAATGCTCAGAGAAACCTGTAGACTCAAGTAACAGGAACGTTTGATCCAGTCTTGGCCCACATTTGGCCTGGACTGACGGCGTTGACTCAGGGTTACTGAAACTGTCTATTATTTCCACCATACGTGGACTTAATTGGTGTTTTCACTGGGCCTATGGGCCACAGCTGGGCCTTGCAGTGCTTGTTGTTACCCATGCCAGAACACTTTGTAATATTTGGGCCACAGAGTTTCTGTGACCTGAGTTAGGATGCCACACCCACTCTACATATCACCTACCAGTGTCGTAACTGAGCCATAAGTGCCAAAAGTGTCCCAGAATAAATGTCAGTGCTAACAGGAGAAATTCAGTTCTGGGGTTTTTGTATCTCTCTGACAATTGTACACTTAACATAAATTTGGTTGGGAGGTCCACTTCTGGAAGATTTGCAACTGTCTTGAACATTGAACTCCAAACTCTCTGGGAATACTTTAACCTTTTCTAGAATGACATGCAGCAACAATTTTCTTCTCTCAGGCCACTGCTAATGTCGTTCCCTCTTGGCATTGTGTTCGTAATGCAACAGTGGACTATGCGGTGATATATTTTTAGCGTCTCTCCAGCTTCCTGTTGCTTGGCTGAATAATGAAACTACTTTTTGATGGGAGTCTCTTCTTCCAAAGAGGAAGTGGGTCTAACTCAGCATGAAGTCATTCATTTGAGTCATCCTTCATGCTCGTGCTGGTTCCTTGGTTATCAAAGGTCAAAGTACACAGATCTCGGCTGTATCTCTGAGGGGCATCGATGTTACTCTTAAAATGAATCCATCATCTCTGACTATAGTCCACATCCTCAAAACTTATCTGGACCAGTCAATATTTGACCTTCTAAACCTTGTGGACCCCAAAAATCCATCACCAGGTTCAAAGGTCATGAGAATAAATGACTATTGATCACATCCAGAGACTGTACGATCTGAGAATGTTGACAGGTTCTCTGTTTTCTAGCATTGATGGAATTAATCGTGTATAATGAACAACCTATCAGGAAAACAAACTGCAATGTTAATGTTGTTTAAAAAAAAAAAAAAAGCAGAAAGCTCTGCGGTTCTCCTTTCAACCATGAAGTCACCAAACAGTGAAGTTTCCATGGAAGATTATGGAGTACAGCAGCAGATGTTATGGTGCAGTGCATCATGCGCCGTGGAGTGAAACCTAAACAAAAGAGCATAATGCTACCAATCTTCATTTTAACTGCTTGCATCGTTGGACTCTTCAAACGAGACACCATGAAATCTCTACTGGATTCATGAGTTTACTTCTGAAACCTGATTTGAAGTTTGGGTTCTCTGATCCAGTTAACTTTTTTTTTTCTTTTTCAACAAGTCTGTAAGGTTTTCTGGAAAACATCCAATTGTCCACTCATCTGTTATTTATTAGTGTCTGAGGGACCTAGAAGCATGAGGTCAGAACATCTGAGAGCTGAATCTGCTCCATTGCCACAGAGATCAGTCAGCTCTTCTGGTCAGTGTAAATGTAGGCGTGTTATTGTTTCTCTGGTTCCTGAAGCCGAGTTAAGCGAGAGAAGACAAATTTGGAGGTGTTATCAAGTGGAACTATGCAACATGACAGCCTGCTGTGGTTGGCCTCACTGGCTTCACCAACATCTGAGCAAGCGTTCTTCATCCAGAAATAGATAAGATAATCTTTATTATTGTCATTACATATCTTACGAAACTTGTCCTCTGCTTTTAACCCTGCTTTTAGTTATACTAGAAGCAGTGGGCTGCTGAAGTGCCCAGGGGTTAAGGGCCTTGCTTGCCGCAGTGGCTTGCCTTTGTTAATCCCGTGGGATTGAACCTAGGTCCTCCACACTCAAGCCCACCTCTGTAGCCACTAGGCTACCACTCCCCTGAATTTAATAATGAGGTTGTCTAAAAACACCTTAAGGCTCCACAGAAATAAGGAAGACCCTCCAACTGTCACCTCAGTGACCTTTATTCCCCAAAGAACAAGAAAAAACTCAACTTCACCTTCTGTGGTCCAACTCTGAGTTTGGTCTGAATTTTAATGTTTGATCTCCATAAATCCAGTTCCAGGGAGAAACTCAACTAGATTCACGAAACCTTCAAGGTTCTGTGGAAAATCAAAATCTTGTTTTATCTTTGTTTATTCATTTGTTTTTGCAGTAGAATCTTAGAAACTACCAATTATGATCTTGACGGTGCAACAAACAATCTCTCCTTCATTCTCCTTGGATAATGTCTTCAGTGACATGGATTTGGAAAGTTCTCCTGGTTCTAATGGCCATTAATGGTCCACAGAGGTGAAATTCACCAAAATCCATCAAGCTGTTCCTCACATATGACACTGTCAAAAACCCACAGCTTTGTTCGGATTTCAACAGCAGCACAGTTTGATGTTGTGAGGCATTCGAGTACCACTGGAATCTCCAGCATCCGATAAAGATCACAGTGCACTGGTACTACCAAATTACATTCCTCCACTGAGTCCCTAATTCTTCCCATCATGCCCTGGGACTCGACCTGCTGTTTGGTAGATAATCAGAGATGACATGGACCTGGTGGAACAATTCCTTCCATTCTGCTGCATAGAGCCAGTTTTCCTCCTTCCTCCAACTCTGCTTGGTGTTTGTGGAGGAAGAGGGTGGGACCTGTAAACAGCAGATAAGCCTGGATAGATGGACAGACGGATGTCCTACTGACAGCAGCGTGTGGATAAAGACCAAACAGGCTTTTCCTTCCACAGTTGCACACAAACAACCCCATGAATTAGAGTGGTCCATGTCTTTCTCTCAGGTTTTGCACTCCATCTACACTAAACCTCCCAAAAAACTAACTTAACAGAGGATAGAAAATGATCTTGGAGAGTTCACCACCTGTTTTGACTTCTGTGATGTCATCAGGAAGGAGGAGTCAGACGCCACCAGATTTCTTCTATTGTTTCTGTCCTACAGTCTCAGAAGCTGCAGCCTCTGCTCTCTGACACCTGCCAGTTCACACAGCTGTCCTCAGATCCAGCTGTCCTCATGAGAACATTTCACTGACTTAGACTCATTTTGCAGAAACTCACTTGATGGCTGACACTAACCCAAAACTCAAACTCAATTCACAACTTAACTCCGATGTCAGAAAAACCTCCAAGTTCAGCTGCCAGAAAGTTTCAGTTCCTCTACTGACTACTAGGATCCGGATCTGGGCCTCAGGTTCATCTGCTTACCACTAGGGTTTGGATCCAACAGTGAGTTCATCTCTATTAACCTCCATGTTAAAATGTTCAACTTTACAGCAGAAATAAACATATCAGAATCACTTTATTGCCATTGCCAATAAACAGGTTTACAGACTAGGAAATTGCTCTGATGTAACGGTGCAGATAAAAACATGGAATAATGTAAAGTAAAAATACAATAAAAATAAATATTTGTGAATTGACAAAATAAATCAAAATAAAATAACTGAATAAGTTTAGAAGAAAAGAAAATCTACAATATATACATGTGTTAAAAAAAAATAGCAGGTACATAATGTGGTTGTTTTATGAGTCATTTAACTATTGTTCATGAGTCTGATGGCTGAGGGGAAGAAGCTGTTCTTATGGCGGGAAGTTCTAGTCCAGATGGACCGTAGTCTCCTGCCTGAGGGGAGGGTGTTGAACAGGCTGTGTCCAGGGTGAGAAGGGTCAGCAGTAGTTCGACCTGCACGGCCTAAGATCCTGGACGTGTACAGGTCCTGTAAAGGTCGGAGGTTGCAGCCAATCATCTTCTCAGCAGTGCGCACAATGCATTGCGGTCTGTGTCTGTCTCTGGTGGTGGTGCCAGTGAACCATACGGCGATGGAGGAGGTGAGGATGGACTCGATGATGGCTGTATAGAACTGCACCATCATCTCTGTTGGCAGTTTGAGTTTCCTCAGCTGCTCCAGGAAGAACATCCTCTGCTGGGCCTTCTTGATGAGGGAGATGGTGTTCTGCTCCCACTTCAGGTCCTGTGTGATGGTGGTACCCAGGAAGCGGAAGGAGTCCACAATCGAGATGGGGAGATCCATGAGGGCAAGGGGGATGGTGGAGCTGAGACTTTTCTGAAGTCCACGATCATCTCCACTGTCTTCTGGGTGTTGAGCTGCAGGTTGCTGCAGCCGCACCAGGACACCAGTCAATCCACCTCCCTTCTGTAGGCAGACTTGTCTCCGTCTGAGATGAGCCCTACAGGAGGGTGGTGTTATCTCCAAACTTGATCAGTTTCACAGACTGATGGCTGGAGGTGCAGCAGTTGGTGTACAGGGAGAAGAGCAGAAGTGAAAGTACACAGCTCTGAGGAGAGCTGGTGCTGATGGTCCGAGTCTCCGAGACGTTCTTCCCCAGCCACATCTGCTGCCACCGATCCGTCAGGAAATTGGTGATCCACCTGCAGATGGAGTTGGGCACCTTGAACTGAGAGAGCTTGTCTTGGAACAGAGCTGGCCGGATGGGCGTTGAACGCAGAACTGATAGATGATAGACAACAACAAATAAAACTTGCTTTTGAGTTTTCCAATCAGGGTGATCAAGGCTGAGAGTAAGACTTTAAAATGAATTATTACTCTGTCTATGAATTTGGTTGATCAGTAAACTAGAGTTAAAGATTGCTGCCACTCCTCCTCAGCTTGTGCTTCAAGGATTCTGACAGTTAGTATGACTTGGTTGATTCATTTAAAGTGATGTATTCGTCCTGCTGTAACCAGGTTTCTGTGAGACAAAACAAATCAATGCATTGATCAGTAATTAAATCATTTACTAACAGGGACTTAGAAGAGAGAGACCTAATATTCAATAGTCCACATTTAATTGTCTTAGGTCCAGATGGAATGGTCACGTTATGTCACATGGTGTCATTACTGCCCACATGAATTATAACTTTACCATATTTACCCTTAGTCAGCAGTTTCAAATTTGCGTGAATGTCGCCTCCTCTGACTCCCGGGATGCATCGGACTATGGTTGGTGGTGCAGCTAACTTCACATTCCTCAAAATAGAGTCTCCGATCACCAGAGTTCGTTCCTCAGTGGGTGTGTCACTGAGCAGGGAAAATCGATTCGAAGTGTGAACGGGCTGGACATGTACCGAGGGCTTCTGCTTCTGGCTATGTTTCCTCCTCACAGTCACCCCGGCTGCTCGGGATCCGCTGGGGGACAGCTAACTTGGTCCACACCATCCACAGAGTCCTGGCTAGCTACTGGTTATGGACCAGCATTTTAAAAATTCAGATTGATGCATTTTTCTACATATTTGTGGTGTTTTTACTGGAGATGTTTTGATGGTCCAGATTCTGTTCTCTGAGCTCTGTACTAACCATGTGCTACTGGTCAGCCTTGAATGACGAGCTTTCTACCATGAAATAACGTCATGTTCCTTATACTACTGTAAGATAGCAAGTTGAGTCCTCAAAACAGGAAGTTGCAAGGTAGTCTTACCTAACTTTCTGTGGTGGCTTTGAGAACAAAGAAGAAGAATAAAGACTCTGTTTTTAAAAACTAGGTGCCACTGGATGGTTCATAGATAAAAGTTGTTGCAGATCCCGACCCCATTCATTCATTTATTTCTTTGTGTGTTTCACAGAATACAGTGGGTATTTCAGACATTGGTATCAGAGGAACTGTATTTCTGATAAACTCTCAGGGGTTATTACAGACTTATGCATACAGACATATAAAACCAACAACATCAACACTAATAACATGTAAGACAGCTGAAAGTGGAGTGGGATTGAGTTCCTGGGAGACTGTTTGTGCATTAAACCCTTGAGACCTTTAAAAATAGGACTGTTTAGTGTTTCCAGAGTCTGAGCTTGGTCCACTGCTCACATGCTATGCACGACCACAGCTCTGACATGAACGTTTATTGTCACGTGACTGACTCAGTGAGGACTTTGATGTTGTACTGAACGTGAGCACCAATTGAGTTTGGGTTTGGAGAGGTTCAGGTCGCCTCCTGTGATCGGTATGATAGCACTGGAGTCATTGGTGTTTGTTGTGGCAGCAGCTGCTGCAGGTTTGTTTATGCTGATTATAACTCAGAGGGAAGCGTCATGTGCTGCTGCAGTTTTCAACAGCACATCTGATTTGAACTTTCCGGTCTTTTCTGTTTATGACAGTTGGAAGACTGCACCCTTCAGCTGTCTCCCCATGGAAACTATCTGGACCTGGACTCGTCTCTGGCCGAGCAACGAGACGAGCTGGAGAGCCTCTACGAGGATGTGACGTAAGAACATCTTTTCTCTCCTCTGTCACCCTCTGCCCCGCCAACCTTACCTCACCTGCTGCAGGTGATCCTGAGGAGGCATGGCTCCAAAGTTTCTGCTGCTTGACTTTCAACTCCTTTAAACACTGACTTTCAACTCCTTTAAACACTGACGTTGTGCAGATAATGTGGAAACTCTGAGAAGAGCAGAAAATATTTAGCTTGCAGTTTTCTTCCTCTCCTCATTCCTTCCATACCTTCGTGCTGTCATTGTTTCCATCAGTGAGCTGGAGGCCGCAGTTTGCAGTCTGCAGTCACGTTGCTGTGGAAACGGGGATCAGCTGCAGCAATGTCAGAAACCCCCCTCCACTTCAGCGGAGTGATGAGAGCTCATCTGAGGTTCTTGACCTTCTCATTTCACCATCACTTTGAAGAGCTGATGGGAGATTTGAGCTCAGTCCCATGATCAGATGTGGTTTGTAAAAGAAGCATATCTGAAGAGTATTTCAGAAGTTTGAGCTCTTGACAGGCATTCACATTCCTGAAGAGGCATTGTAACTTGTAAAGCAGTAAAAGTTTACTGTTCCAGCTAACTTTAGACTAAATTTGACTTCTTTACATAACCAGATTACCAGTTAACTTTACCTCCGTTAACTGAAACAGGGTTCTTCCTAAAGCTGAAGTCTTTTTACCTTTGTGGATGTTGAGTCTCAACATCAAGCAGATACTCCTGAAACCAGATTAAGTGCTGTGTTTGGATCCTTATTGAGAGTTGAGTACTTTAGTTTATGTTTTTATTCTTTGGTTTGATTCTATTTATATGGAATAAAAGCAGCTGTTTGTTTGTTGTGAAGAAAGCTTTGATTGTAAATGACATGGTGGTCTTTCTCTGTCCGTCTGTCTGGTCTTCACAGGAAAGGAAAGAAGCCTATCCTCATCCTGAGAACTCAGCTCTTTGTGCGGGTCCACAGCATCCTAGGTAATTATCTGCCCTCGACCTCTTCCAGCAGAGCAGTGATGACTCATGGGAAAATCTGTCTGTAGGGTTTTTCCTTTTTCTTTTCTGTCCACACTTCCACCGCAGTTATCTGGCAGATTCCCTCTCTGTCTGAATCCTGCAGGAGAGCAGATCAGAGGTCTGAGGCTTGTTGTTCCAGAGAAGCTCTGAAAACATTTCCTGCTGGTTTCTGCAAGTGTGAATCTGTTGAGCATCAAGCAGCAAACTGAGGGCACAAAGATCTAACACCAGCATTTCTTTATCATTCTCATATATTTTACTCACAACACAACTGTATTCTGTGTTTTCCACCTGAATAAATGTTCAAGTTTTCCTTCAGTAGAAACACTGAAGTCCAGTTTGGTGTTCTGTCAGCCTTGCTAGTGAAGTTTAGAGTTCAGGTGACTGCTGGTTAGCGCAAGTACCTTGTCCGGGTCGATTTCAGGAGTACCTTCTTGCCGTTGCTTTCTGCTTGTTTCATCTCATCTGGTCTGATCTATAGTGTTCTCTGAACTTGTCGACTTGTAGACACAGGAGGTGTGACTGTGGTGTTGGTGTCACATGGTTGTAGATTTTTGTTCTCCAACAGGTTTCGGTTCAACAAATTTTCCAGCAGGTGAAAATTAATTTTAAAAAAAAAGACACTCAACTTTTGACTCTATACACTCCTAAAGTTGTGCACGAAATACTCAAAGAAAAAGAACGTTAGGAATCGAAACTATAAACTTGAAAACTTAAAATAAAAAAAAAATCAATCTATTTTCAGAAAACTTCACTAAAATATTAGTCACTAATTTCAAAAAGAAGAACAATTTAGAAAATGTGACTTTAGAAGCTCTCAAGTAAAAAAACTTAAGTTTTCACTTTGAGGGAAAATACTGTTACTTTTTTCCAACTTTTTTGTTTTTATTCTGTAGACTTGAAAATGTAAAGGAAAAAAAAAACTTTGACATCACAAAAAAAGAAAAAGCTTGTAAATTGTAATTATATCAAATCATAAGTTTGTTGTAGAAAACTGAATTTCTGTTGACAGACCTGTGAATATTCAAAATAAAAAATTGTAAGACCACCAGTTAAAAAGACTTAAAAACTCTGTTAATAAAAGAGTAAAAGCTGTAAAGTGCTGTGACATGGTGAAGTTTCAATCTGGGTCTCTGACCATCACTGGAGCTGAAATCATCTTTGCATATGCAAACCTTTGTCCTGGATTAATCACAGTTTCAACGAGTCAGCCGGTGGTGCAGATTGACCTGACTCCAGAACTCTCATGATGACGTAACAGGTACATTCTGGGAGTGTTTAACTCCAGTGTCTCCTGCTTTGTGATGTAATGTTAGAGTTGAACCTTTGGACTGACCGCCATTAATCTGACATTTTCAAAGTACCAACTTTTGCTGGAGTAAACTGTTTGGTTGAGGAGAGTTGGGGGTCATATTTCAAATGAAGGCGGTCCCTGAAGGTTTGTTGCTCAAACAGCTCTGATTTAGTGTTACAAAGGTATGAAACTGGCCTCATGTTAGGACTTGTTGAGATTTTGGCTGATTATTTGTTGTTGTAGGACAAGACTCAGCCTAAACATGATAATCCAAGAGTTCAGAAGAGCTGGTCTCTGTCTTCAGTGGCCCAAACCTTTTTCTTATTTTTTAGCACTTTTCTGAGCTTATCAGGACCTGTTGTGTTGTTGTGCTGTTCCCGTCGGCAGTTAAACTCTGACTCTCTGAAGGCTTTTCAAACAATGAGTAAGAATGCTGCAGAAACAGGAAAGAAAAACACAGTGCTGTCGGTCTTTATTTTTGGGCAAACAAGCTTCTTGTTGCCATACAAACCCTTCAAGACATGAAAACAAGTCATAACGAGCCTCAGGAGACTCATGAAACTAGTTTCACAGCAGACCAGAAGGCATCTTCTGTGCTTCTGTTGCCTTTTAAAGCTGTTCAGCTCTGAGGAACCTTCTAGAGCTGCAGATCTCCAACCTGAAAGGTTCACCCAAATGTCTGCTCCTCTGTACAACACTCAGCTTTTCCAGAGTTCCTCTACTGCTGCCCGGCATGGCCCCACCCTTCCTGTTGGCTGGGATTTCCCAACATGCTTCTTCCATCATTCTTCCAGCTCTCACTGTGTTCTGTTTGACAACACAGATTATTTAAAATGAGGATATTTGACAAACTATTGAATAAATTCACCATCAGAATAAAGATAACACATGGCAGCATAGTGGTTTAGTGGTTAGCAGTGTTGCCTCACAGCAAGAAGGTTCCTGGTTCAGCTCCCAGCCCTGCAGAAGTCTTTCTGTGTGGAGTTTGCATGTTCTCCCTGTGTTTGCATGGATTTTCTCTGGGTACTCTGGTTTTCTCCCATAGTCCAAAAACATGTGTATAAGGTTGATTTGAGAACTCTAAATTGCCTGAAGGTGTGAGTGTGCATGGTTATTTGTCTGTATATGTGGCCCTGCGATGGACTGGTGACCTGTCCAGGGTGTACCCCTGCCTCTTGTCTGAAATGGGGCTGGGATTGGCTCTAGCAGACCCCCATGACCCAGTAGATGGATTCAGAGGGTAGAGAAAATGGAGAAAATGACTCAGCTCCACTGGACAGAATTGTATATTCAGTTTTATGTTGTGACGCTTGTTTATTTGACCAGCTCAAAACAGACTGTGCACGTGTCAGCACAGCATTTGTGTGCAGTAAAAAGTAACCTGAGAGCAGCTGCAGCATCCTGAAACCACAATTATGGCAAAGATTCCTATGAGCTGTGGAGCAGCAGGAGTCCTGCCAGACCGCTGCTGTTGTCCGTCTCCTACTGTTGGGACTCGCAACAGGAGTTGAACTGTTTATTTGGAGAATTATGTAGTAACAGAAGTCATTGTGAACCAGTCAGTAAAAGACTACAAGTAAGTCCACTTGTTTATCTGCAAATGAGGGGGAAAACTGAAGTATGAGCAAAAATTTGTCACACTTTTTTAATCCAGTGATGATTTAGTGTGTGTGTGTGTGTGTGTGTGTGTGTGTGTGTGTGTGTGTGTGTGTGTGTGTGTGTGTGTGTGTGTGTGT
>JAOWBL010001909.1:0-14516 GCA_028564865.1 Zenarchopterus dispar
CATAGGTGAGGGTAGGAACATAGACTGACTGGTAAATCAAGAGCTTTGCCTTTCGACTCAGCTCTTTCTTCACCACGCTCTGTATCGGTCCGTCGTGGTGAAGAAAGGAAATGCTCTCATAAATTCAAATAATTTTCAATAACTTTTTCAAATTTGAGACCCTCCACATGCATTGTTATGACAGAAACATAGCTCCAGCCGAAGTACTGCAGTCATATCCTAAGCGAGAGTGCATGTGAAACTTTAGCCTCTGTCCTAGTTGTCAGTGTTCATGACGAGTGAGTCACCTCACATAACGAGTAATATTGCCATAGAAAGGAAGACGCTGAGATTTATATGTACCTGAATTGTAATCTAGTTATAATTCTTGAGATCTAGCCATGTTGCCAGATAATGAATTACTTAGTTGTCTATTTTGTGTAAATGTCCAAGAGGATACCTATGTGTATACTTCTTCAGCATTCATACCTGGATTTTCTCCTAATTCAAGCTGGCTGAAGAAATTTGAGTGTAAATAACCACAGAAAAACTGTGATACATTTTAATAGGTGGTCTGAGTAGATGCACCATCAGCCTCATTGCAAACAGGCCTCACCCTTAGACTTATACACACACACACACACACACAAGTGGCATCAACCAATCAAAATGCAGCAAAACAGTTTACGCCCTTCCCAATCAAATCATACATGGGAGTGTGGGAAATGCAGGAAATAATTATTAGTGCTGTAAGCCCATCTTATCTGATCAACATTTGTGGTCATATAAGATTCTAAGACATAAACCTTCATCTTCACCTTGAAGAAGACTCCAGCCACCTTCGACAAGCCACCAAGCAGCTTATCAAAGGCAGCTCATCAAAGAGGTCCAGGGTCAAATTGAAATATTGTCCAAACAATGCAGCATCCAAAAGCGCGTGATATTCCTCCTCCAATTTGAATTTCCAATGAACAGAATGCACCCCAAAGCAACAGATATCACATCACTTAGACAAAGCACTGATAACTATCATCAAGGTCAGTCTGCTATCAATTACAACTGAAGAAGAGTGTCAAAGCTATGTCAAACCTAAGAACACCTTACTTTCTTGTGTACTGAGTGGGGAAAAATGTTACTTGTTTAATGGCATGACAAAGAAATCATCAAGAGGCAACCAAAAGCCCCAGATACACCGGTCAAGAAGTCATCGATTGATTAACTTCTGCTTTTGTGGATTCTAGTTATGTGGAGAGCAACCTAAGCATAGATGCCTAGACCTCCCTCTCTCTCAACCTCATCCAAGACAATACCAAGGCTTTTTCAGGACAGTTGGGAAATAAAATCTCTTCATAAAAGAGTGAAAGAAATAATAAAAGTAAGAAATATAATCTTTGTGTCTACTTCAAAGCACTCTTCTTGGATGTGCCCAAACTACCTCCCTAGTGAGGCTTCTCAGAGGCATCCTAACCAGCTGCCTGAATCAGTTCAATCAACTCTTCTCAATGTTGAGTTTTTCACAAAGTTTTGGAGTGCTGTATTGTGGCTATATGCGTATGTGCTCTGATTGCTGTAGAGCGTTGCCTCCTTTCACTGCTTATCTCATAGCTCGGACTACTTCAAAAAGGCCACAATGCTAATTTGGGTAATTTTTAGTTTTAAAAACATTACTGAAACATTCTGACTCTTTTAAGTAAATGTAGACAGTCAATATGAAACTGTTGATAACCAATTATCTTATTACCGTTTCATGTGAATACTCACTCTTTTCTGTAGATAAACGTGTTTCATGACAGGGAATACCTTTTCTGTTACCTGTGCATATCTTTGTTGATAATTGCACAAACAGAAGAACAGCAGAAAGAAAAACACCAAACTGCACGACGTCCTTGTGAACAATGCTGATTTTTGTGATGCCATAACTGTAGGTGGTCAGTAGATGACCTTTTGCCAGAGAGACTGCAGTGCAACCATGAGATAATATTTTCCTGTTACATTTCTCATTCCAAGGAGATTACAGCAAATGTCACAAAAGACAAGGCAGAGCAGTCCTCAGAGCACTATGAATGTGTGTGTCTTTGTGTTAATCTGCATCAATGGCACTGCACTGTCTATATGTGCTGAAGAATTCCTTTTGTGTTTCCCTAACATCTGTATTGAAAGAGGGGATCAGTCTATGTGAGAGGCTCCGAGAACAACACTTGCAGCTGAGCAAACACCACAAAGCACACAAACTAACACACACGCACACCGAGAGTATCACATTCAGTGCCCTGTGCACTACACATGCAGAAGATAAGGTTAAAAAAAATCTGCCTAAATTCATTTATCTGCAAAAACTATGACTGCATGTTTAAAGACATTGCATGTCGAGAAGTTTAAAACATGTACAGGAACTTTAATGCATGACAATCACACCTGACTACATTAGTATAAATATTGGTCTTTGTTTTTGTTGATATAATAAGTAAATTCATCAGCAAGGATTCTGTGTGAAATGACAAAACAAACGACAGTGACAGAGGAATTGGTTCATGTCCATGTCTGTTTTACCAGCTTACGTCAGCAAGAATTTAAAAAAATGAAAACAAGTCTCTGTACTAGTGTATATTTTTGGAGGTGAATTAAGGATGAGAGGAAGCTGGGTTAGGGGTGTAATTATTCATGATGTGGCATTGACCACTGACACTTGATGTAATAGAAAATGTCCTTCTGCAGATGCGAAACTCTGACCTTCCCTCACCTCCAAACAATGCAGTCATCTATCTGAAATATGATGTGGGCCATACAGTGCAGCAATGGGAGGCACTGTATCCATGTGATGTGTGTGTATGTGTGTGTTCGAAGTCAGAAGTTCATCTGGAGCTTTAGCTGACTCTGTAATTCATCCGCTTTATCTCTGGAGAGAACCATTAGGTTAGGCTTTTTGCAGAGTGCAGGGGGAAATCACAACCAGCAATTTAATGTTAATGCTTGAATTTCACATAGTGACAAATTCCAAAACTATTAGCATATTTCTGCTCATCATATCTTTTTTAAGGGAGAATCATGCAAACTGTGACCACTTTATGAATATTCAACTTGTTGTCTTATCTTCAAGTAGTTAATGTTCCTGATTACTTTTCTAAAAGCACCATATACTCAATGTAAAGTACCCTAATCTGCATCTATAAATTACTTTTGCCAAAACACAACAAAATGTAAAGATTTATTGCTTTGAAAGTGCTAATAATAGCTTGTTTTCAGTTGTTCAAAGCAGTGATAAATCATCAGCGTGGCCCTGTAAGGGAAAAACGCTGTAATTACAGAAACACTGGTCCACAATGACACACCCAGTAAATGAGTGTGTTTTGTTTTTTGTTGTAAATTTGCCCAGTGTTCATTTTCTTAATGTGAGGGAAATCGTGCTTCTGAATGGAGGTATGAGGTCACACACAGCAAAACCTTGGAGGATTTTTGCTGAAGGCCACGTAACCTGGGAGGTTTACAACATAGACCTCATAATCTTTGAGTCATCAGGTTAAACATGCCGCCTTACTGCCTCATAAGATTTATAGCAGATCATAAATTCATGGAGAAAACTAAGAATGAGCTAAATTTACCGAGATCACATTCCTGATTTGTCCTGCCAGCTGTGTGTCTGGATGTTGCGTCACGAAATGACTGCCCTGATGCTGACTTACATGATCTCCAAGTGATCTTAACTCCAGTGTCCCTAAACACAGGGCTTGTACTTAATTTATATGATTTGATCTTGTAATTACTGAATACAACATTTCTCATTCATGCAATCGATAATCTGAATCAACATGGCTCTAAATGGGAGCTGAAATAGCTGGTGGGACACGTGTGTTCTAAAATGAAAAAAAAAAACATTTCATTGCCATTTAAACTCAAACTTTTACATAACGCTTGTGATTTGTTGATGAATAGTTGAGTGGTTGTTGAATGGACAGGTCACTGGTTGGAGTTAAGCCTGCCCTCAGGTCAGACTCTTCGCTGATAACCTCTGTCACACTTCATGTTTTCCCCCCTTCTTTTTATCCTTCTTCATCTCTTCTGTCATTATCCCTGTCTTTTCTTTTTCTCTCTTCCAAATAAATGTGTTCTTAATCTTTAAATGCACACTTTACAAGTATATATCAGGCCTACTGCTGCAACGTCATCTGTGACATCAACTGTTTTTAAGCTGCACAATAATGATTTTTCTCTTTCTCCGTACTTCAAAATCTTATCCTTTTTCCCCCTATAACACTCCTTAATCAAGTGAATAACTATTTTAAATCAGCTGGAGCAATTTAAATCTTAGTGCAGCCTTTCATCCAGCTTCAAATAAACATCTTAAAGACAGACAGCGAAATCAGGTATTGCCTTTGTATCTCTGACAGGAAATGTAATCACAGATGATGGCAGCATCTGCAGTTAGCTGATGAAAGCCTGCAGACCGTATACATGAGGCGGCATCTGCTGGGATGCCACTCAATGGTTAAAATACTCCTATTATAAAACTTCATGTGGGGTTTACTTGCAGCTCTAAATGTCTACCGCCATGAGGTTGGCTGTTCTCGCATTGTTAGAAACCTTTAATTTTAATTTAATTTTCAGAAGATAGTGGTTTTTTGGCACTTGGTTTGACTTTCTGGCACCAAATAATAGTTTTCTTTAAATTTGCATGATTTGTTTAAAACACAACCAACCACGCTCCATCTCTACATCTGTGTCGCACGCATGACCTGATATATGGGATATGCATTGATAAGGAGGAAATAAAGCAGAGAATTGTTGGTCCTCCTCCTGTAACTTTTGTGCTGTTAGCTCATCTTTGCTCTGTTGTTTCCAGTTGTTTGTTTTTTTTTTCATATTTGTACCAGAACTGTTGTTCTGAACTTTGTTATTTTTTCTATTTATCAAGCAATTTCCTGATCATGATTTCAGAACTTAAACATGAAAAATAACAGATTATCTTTTCTGTTCTTCATAAACAAGTGTCCTAGCTTCACAGACAGTGAAATTGGGTTTCTTCTTTGCTGTTGATGTCATTCTCATGTTTGTCAACATCTGGTCATGGCTAAAAGTGGGCATTAAAATCAGTTTTGTGCACATAGGTGTGTCTTTTGTACATTTTGAGGAATGAATGTACAAAAGATCTCATAACATGTATAGTTTTAATAGCTCTGGAGAAAAGAAGTCTGGGTTTTTCTGCATCTCGCCACTTATTTCTATTTGTACATATTTTAGATAATGTCAACAAAAATGGCACAAAACGATGGTAGTTGAACTTTTTTTTTTCTTTTCTAAAATAATATTTTAACTCAAGATCTACTTTTACACCATTGACACTCAAAACGTTGGGAAAAAAACAGTACTGTTCTGTCTTTCTTCACACTATCCATCAAAAGATCCAAACTTCTTAGATGATCATAGTAACCCCAGTCTTTTTCATTACAGACACAGCACATTAATGTAAATATAGATAATCTTTTATTTATTAAAAAAAAAACTTACCATAGGTCAATTCTTGCTTCTTGCTCAACTGTAAATCTTTTCTCTGCAAAGTCTCTGCAAAGTACTTCGGACATGTTACATGGTAGTCTTAGCTTTGTCTTCACTGAGGTGGCAGCTTGAGGTGGAGGTTCAAAGAGTGTGAGAATATTTGAATTTACATGAATGTATGTGTGTAACTGTATGCACATGCACACAACGACCATCATCTCTCACATCCCAGACATTCTCTGCTTCCCACCTGCTGTCCTAGACACAAAGGAGGTTTGATTAAAAAGACAGACATTGACCCTCTATATAATCACCACTGAACCTTAAGTGTGGCCTGGCAAGAGGCAGAAAAGTGTCGCTGCTACTCAGTGATGTGGATGTAAATTACAAGTTAGGCAAATTGAGATCTCTATATTGCACAAATGAAACTGAAACATGGAGATTTTGGATGACATTGATGTTATAAATTGAAAAAAATGTGAAAGCTGTCCATACTGATATTTCATCATTTGTTTTATTTTAGCGTAAACAATACCTTACATCAAATTTTGTAGTCCTGTCTTGAGCCTGTTTAACTTTTTTCTTTTCTTTTTTTTTAAGTGGGCACAGATGTTACAAGTCTTACTGCAGAAGCTTGTCAGTGGTTGTCATGCAGAAGCTTTTTATATTTAGGCAGCCTTTCCTGTCCACAAAATGGAGCTTACTATTGTTATGCTATATTTCTTGGCTGAAAATGACTTCAAAACAAGAAATGTAAATACAGTGTAGGATGAGCAGAAGAGGGATGGATGGATGGAAGGATATAGGTAGAGAGAGGAAGGTGAACAAGAAAAGCTAAACAGCTTTGGAACACAGGCTTCTTTGACTGGCGGTTGTTTATGTTCATGTGCATGTGTGTTATAGCATTAACTGAGAACAGTTCCTTTTAGACAACCCTTGCAGGCTACCCACCCAGCTGTCATCCTGAGGTTAAGAAGGTGTGTCAGTCAAACCTAGCAGTTACAGTGAAGTATACAACATACATAGTATAAACCCTGCAAGAAAAAGCCCTGTTGAGTGGAACTAACAATACAGTGTGAAAGAGCAGGTAAAACTGTTTTGTCTGATTTTTTTTTAAGTCTCTGAATCATTGTTAGCACCTGTAGTGGCTACTAAATGAGTTTTTTTTTTTCTTCATGCTTTGGCACAAAAACTGTTGTCAGTGAGCCAAAATCCCTTTCGCTCTAATTGGCAAAGTACATTCAAACAAACAAAACCAAAAACACATGCACGCACAGAAATGATAAATATGCACAAATAGAACATTAGAGATCAAATTAAGTGCAAAGGTTGTTGTTTCTACCTTTGATATTGTTTGTTAATTTCTTTAATCCATCTAAATTTTATTGAATCAGATGTTACCCCCCAGGCTCCCACTCATTTGCCCTGTAGTACATTGTTAATCCTCTCATTTGGTATTGTGATATTACATGTTTGTGTTGGTTTACATGTTATACAGTATGTAGTCATACTATTATAACTTTATAGTATTTATTGTGACTTTTTCGTTTTAACCGAGGATCATCCTCACTGTAATGTTGAATTTGTGGGTTTACTGTTTTTGACCAGCAGGTGGCAGCAGTGGACAAGATTCTGATTTTATTAGCATTAAAAATAGTGATATCTACCTATGTATAATGATTCCACAAATTTCTTTGGATGTAGGTTTTTTATTGACAGTGAACAAGATGTAACAAACATTTTTGATCACTTGACTGAGCTATGATATGGACAAGTTTTAAAGTTATGTGTTTTGAGATGAAAAAGATGAAGAGGATAGTTAAGAGTGTTAAGGGATTCTGCAGTTTTGCATGTAATGACACTGGGATATATTTGAGAATCTTGTGGTTTTCCCGCTGTCTGCTGCTCTCAATGTAATGCTTATTTCTTTGAATAAATTTATATCACTTCCATGGGATTCACTGTGACAGTAAACCAATTAGAGTTTGTTAGAAGGTTGCTGGGCAAAGCAGGAAGAGAGTGAGAGGTGAAGGGTGAGGAGGTTATTCCTCCTGGAATCCAGAGGCCCTTAATGGGTTCAGAAAGTACGAAGAAAAAACAGAGTGACTGAAAATACTCATAAGAATGCGAGAGCATTTCTCCATCCACGGCTCAAGAACGTGGGTGTTTTCATTTTGTTTCTAGATGACACCATAAAGCATGACTGAAGTCATGCTACCAATCTTTCACATCCATAACTTGATGATAGCTAGTTGTCCTGGTTTAGAGGCAAAATCTAAATGACCTCTTTCATGTTACAGATACACTGCAGTTTTGTATTACAATCATTTATTATAACCACCTTTTAGAACACAAGTTGATTGCTGTGTGTATGTGTGCACCTCTGGAGTGAATAATGCAGAAAGACAGTTAGGTAGTTTGCACTGTCACTCAAAAGAAGAAGTTTTCTGGTTTGAATCCCAGTTGGGGCGTTTCTCTGTAGCATTTGCAAGTTCTCTTTCTTCCTCCTACAGTCCCTACATACAGTCAGTTGTTAAATGAGCTCACTGTGCATGAAGGCCAATACCTGCAGTTCTTGTGGTTTTGTGTATAGTTGATTCACTTGGCCTTTATCACCACATCAGAGGTATAGAGGTTGGCCACAAGTTCTCTATGTCCTCTGTCCAGACTTCCCTAAACGGTAAATGATTGTTTCCATGTGTCACTGGTTTTTGATAGTTCTGGTAGATAAAGTCCAATTTTATCATGACCGGATCTAAGTGTTATGTAATGAGCATCTCTGGCATCTTTTTAGTTAGAGCTTACTCTTGATTTGGGTTATTTTGGTTTTATGGAATAGTTTGCCTTTGCAGTAAGCAACAACCATTAAAAAGAATAAGAAGAAACTCTTTTTTTGTCTGAGATATCTCAGTGGCTTGTTCAGACTCCTACTCTAATGTTTCCCAATGAGAAAGATAGATGTTTTTTTCTCTTTATATTTTGTAGCTGATTCTGGTCATTACAAGGTGTTAAAAACTTCAAAAACATTTGTCTTTACACCCTTCCTAAAAACAAGATTAATCCTTCATAAATATCACTAGTAATCATTAGGCTATAATAATCAACCTGCTTTAATTCTTATTTGGTTTCCAGCTTCATATACCTGAGAAAAGTCATGTTTTGTTGGATTCTAAAATCCAACAAAATCCAATAATCAATTTATTAACTGAACAAAAAAATGTGCTCTAAAAATAAAGTTTTTAGTATTTTCAAATGGATTGACTATGACACATCCATAAATTATTATTTCATTTCTATAAATAATTTATTTAAGTATGCATTGTGCTGCAGGCCATCTCTCCTCTGCTGGTATGAATGGCACAATTGTAAATGTTGGGTTCAGAAACAATAACATTGATTCAAATTGAAATAAGAGGATATCGGGAATGATGGTGGAGCTTTCACGTGAAAAGCACTGGAGGATATTCAACTAATTGGAAATGTCTAGCACCAAAAACTCAATGCACTAAAAACACTAACAAATATGTGTCCATATTTTAAGAGGGCTGCTTCTACCATCCAAGGTAAATATTTGATGTCCAGATATTAATTTGCAACATAATGGAGAACTGGGATAATTTAAAAAAAAAGAAAAAGCCACCAGTTTTTCTTATGTACAATAGCCTTACAGTGAAATGCAATAAAATCAAGCACAACAGCCCTCCAGCCCTCATTGTGGACCTCACCGAACATTTAGAGAAGCACAATACAACACAACAGGAGTCTCTTTGTCATCAGTGATACAGGGCCCCCCATCTTTGCTCCGTGACCAGTGAGCTGCACCAAAAAGAAAGTCCACACTTCATAAATGCTTCCATTCAACCTTTTACAATTTAGAAAAAAAACTCATTTGCCCTGTGATGGACTTGCAAAACTGTGCAGAGTGTTTCAGAATTACATGGCATTATCAAGGATGCCTGGCTTATGGCAATGCTTAAATCAGGAAGTGGTCATTTACAAGTATATTAGTAATTAAACTTTTAGTTTGAGGCTTGTTAGCAGTACTAGATGCTTTCCAAAAATATTGCATGGTATTATTTTTATTTTTATTTTTTTTAATTTTTTTTTTTTTTGTAACCACATATGAGAAATGTTTCTTATTAATTCCACTCATGCAAGGAGGAAAAAAAAACAGCCTGTGTTTAAACAGCCCACTTGTTCACTTCACACATAGTCCTACATGGAGTGGTCTAGAGGTCCACAAACCTCAAGTCAAGTCAAATTTATTTATAAAGCACATTTAAAAATAACCAAAGTTGACCAAAGTGTTGTACAGATAAGGTTTATAATAACAATAAAACAGGACAAATCTATTATTATTGATCATTCCCTCAGACACAGAAGTAATAGAAGCTTCTTGTGATGAAACAGCCTTCTATTCCAAGTAAAAACTGCCTCGACTTTCATAGTGCAAGCACAGTTCATATATTTATTTATAGGTTTTATTATTATTATTGATGACACCCTCTTTTTATTCTAAAATCTTGCATTTCAGGGCAGTTTTCTTACCAGGTCTCATAAATGAAGTAAAAACAACCTCAGAAGAGAAATTACATGTTATATTATATAAACTGAGTAAAGATGCAGAGAAAATCTGTATTTACATATCTAATAACCTTCCAATAGTAATTGTTACAGCAGGAGCACATGCCTATTCATAAGATCTTGGACTGTAACATACATGTTTCCCACTGCTGTTTGTTTGCGCAGCAGTTATTGTGACTATATGATACAGAATTATGAAGTAGTATCCACAAAGCATCAGTGACAGTCTACACAATTTGCCTTTACTATCAACTTTATATTACACGGTTCATTACAAAGTGGGTGAATTTGTTGAACAAATCATAAGCAATGGAAACCCTGAAATTGATGTGAAATATGCCTGAATATGTAAACTTTAAAGTAAAACAAACACAACAAAGGACCTGAAAAAAACACAAAGTATGTGTATAGTTTCTGTGAGACATTTACCTCCTGTATTGCTTACCGAAATGTTTACTTATGTTAGAGTTTTGCTATGTTATGTTAGATGAGGGAGTAAGTATAAGGATGGTCAGGTAACTATTTAATCTTCCTGACACAGAGAAAAGTGGAGAAAAAAACATCCTTGTGGTAGTGCCCCCTCTAGAGGAGATGGAGTCAACCGTCTAATCTCACAAAGGAGAGAGGAGGGTGGATGTAAGGGAGGTGGAGACCTCAGGGAGTTACAAACAGAGCATGAGAGGGCCACAAAAAGAGAGATCATTAAGAGGAGGGAAAGAGGAGTAAAGAAAAGATCTGAAACACAAGAGAGATAGTGAGAGGCCTAACCGTTGCACTTTGGATATATTTTGTGCCTTTTTGCTCCTGGATGACATCAAGTTGACCAATCTACCCTGGACTTTCTCTACAGGACTGCATGCGCAAGCAACCTGTCACAGCAGGGAAATAGCACCTGTCTCTCCTATATGTTTGCACAAACGTAGCATTTTGCAGTTGCAGTTCTCAGGATTGGAGTGCATTGATACTGACCACCACAGGCAGAGGATGGGGGTTATTTGCCTCTCTGTGATGCTTTTTTTCCTCGTGTGGTCTCCTGTCAAAGCTCAGTTTTGGAGCCTGGCCTGGGCAAATCCTAAAACCACCACCATCCCTCCTAGTGTCCCCTCATCAGTCATCCCATCCACAGAGTCACCTGGAACTCAGGGGACAGCATCAGTGTCAGGGGGGGAACAGGTCAAGGGGACAGGGAAACCTGTAGCGGGCTCTCAGATAAGAGGGTCTGTGCTGGCCCCTACTGCACACAGGTCAGGGGTGTTAGTCTCTAGCAACAGCACTGTGGAACCCGGGATATTACCTCCAAAGGAGAATGAGGCTGAAGACAGAAAGACCAAGTCCCACCAGTCCCACCACAAACCACTGAGACACTGGAAGAGTGGTGAGTGCTATAAAACACTTTTTTAAAATAGACAGAAACATATTACTTATAGTCATTTGCATTGATTTCTTTGTTTCTGCTATTTAATGACACTAAACTGCATTGAGGTACTGCATGTAGAAATACTTTTTCTTTTTTTTTTTTTACAACTCCTACATTTGCTAAGTTCAAATGATCCTGTTTGTTTTGTGGGTCACTTTCAATTAAATTGTTCAGTAATATCCACCATCTAGTCTTTATATCACATGCTGAATTTGAAATTTTCCAAACCCAGTACTAGTCCAGGGTGTCTCACAAGACAGATCAGAATCCTTAGCTATTGTTATGTGCTGGTATGTGACACAGTCCTCCCCTGAGGTGGCCAGTGTTAAGTCTGTCAACTCAAAGGAATCAAAGGAGAGTAGGTCAAGCAGCTAGAAGTTTTTACATGGGATGCCGGGTCGAATTGGGATTAAAAGGTGATATGTGGCCATTGCTGAAGGAGGTGGTAGTAATAGTTTTAGTCTCCACAAGCTGAGTAGGTATCCATGTGGCCAGCACAGCTAACGTCAGATTTAGGAAGAGGGAATAAAGCCAGAGAGACTGTGAGCACAAATTAATTATTAGGCTAGCAACAGATCATTCTGCTTGGATCTTGTTCACAAAAGCTACTAAAGATTGATTATGTGCATGTATGTATTAATGAATTAAATAATTCATAAATAATAATATCTTTACACTTTTATTTGATCACAGTTTAAATCTCTTATGTTCAGTTTGGCACTTTGCATGTTCCCATTTGCATTTAGGATTTTTAACATTTGTTGGTTTCCTTGTAGAGTTTTCACAAATTTCCTTTTTTTTTTCTTTGTTTTTTCTGAGTTTTCTTTGTTTGAGGAAATTAGAACAGAACAAGACACAACATGAAATTTTATTTGAAATTGCATGATAAATGCCCAACATTATATGTCTATGAGATGTTGAAGCAGAAATGCCTGGCTTTTTACCACTTATGTTTTACCAGTTATGCTGTGTTCACTGGCTAGCATGACCTTCACCTTTGTTGTTTTCTACAGTCTTCTCCAGCTCATAACAAAAAAGAAAGGTTGCTCATGAGTTGGCTTTAATGACTTTCTAACTTAGATCACAGTATAAAGACGAACTGGAGAGCCCTTCTTTTTTCAACCTCCACTCTCCAGCTGTGCATTCACAAATGATCCCACCAGGGCCCAATATCGCCTCTCTAGTGTGTGCTTTCACATAGCATTCCAGTGTTCTACAATCTAAAAATGATCCCTTTCCCTCTTCTTCACAGTCCACAGTCTCTGTCACTTGGGCTTTGTCTTTTCAGTAGCCATGCTCTTTAAGTTTTCTGACTTGCTGCTCTAACAATGGCCTGCATCTCACCAGGCCTGTGATACCCTGACTGATTTTAGCCAACCGTGTTTGTACGCTGTTACTCCTTTTGGATCACCATTTATTAGTTCTCTGTCTACACTTCTCAAGCTGTCACTGAGGTGAAGAAGAGGCAGGACAAGACATTATGGCATTGTTAGCTTCTTAAGAATCTGTCTGCAAGTTCAGCTTCAGGATCTAGTCAAATTTATAAGTTGTTTGGTTAAAATATCAAATACTAAGGGTGTTGATTTGCTCATAAATACATTTGATTTTTTTTATTTTCTGATTTTTCTTTTTTTAGACTGCTCTGTGGATCTGATTTATTCATTGATTTCTAGACTGAATTGTCAGTACAAAATTTAGAATGACAGATAACCATTTAAATGTACTATCACATTGTGAATTACAAAAGTAAAGATGTAAATGTTACCTTGACACATGCCTCCAAGTAAATTCTATTTAAACTTATTTGGACTATGTCAGATGAGCTAAAGTGAAATTTGGTGATTATCTTATATTAGGCTAAATTTTGACCATGTCAGACGGGCTAAACACAGTCCAATGCTGAATGTTTCTTTTTCTATTAGCTAAACAAAGGGAGTCCTAGACAAAGCTGATTTAGCACCAAAAAAAAAGATGTCAGGTAGCTGTTGTAGTTGTAGCTGAGCTTATTGCTTTTAAATGTTGTAGTTTTGCTGCCTTCTTTCATAAACTTCTAAATTTGACCCTCTTATGTAAAGTCTTGGCAAACTTGAAAACTCTTGATTTGTAGGTGGCTACCATCCAAGTTGTGATCATCTGCCAAGTCAGTGTCAGACAACTTTCAAACTTTCAAACTGATCATTAGATTAATGATGTGTCTCCCACACCATGGGAATTAAACTAAACCTGTGCACTTACCCTATTCCACATACTGATTACCTGTTTCTGTCAGTCATCAAAGAGGGTTAAAAACTGAACATCTGGAATGGAGGTGTAACAACTTTAGTGTATATATATATATATATATATATATATATATATATATATATATATATATATATATATATATATAATTTATTTATTTATTTTTTGACTACTCTCTTTGCAACAGTAAAAGTGGGTACATCCAAATCATGGATACATCACATCACCCTGTAGTGATGTGAGTTGCTTGCAGATGCACCACGCTTACCCCCACTCACATACCCAACTCTCTAATTAGGTATGTTTCCAGTTGGTCAGACTGATGAATTAGAGACCCCTAAATGTTGACCTGTCTGGTCTTGTCTGAGTTTGTATGTGATCATGTGGTGAGATGTCCATTTTTTATGTGTCTATATTGCATGTGACAGAGACATAGGTGAAATGACTGCTGAGATCTGAGCTCCTAAGGGTTTGTTGCCATGAGAGACAGGATCCAGTGTAAGAAGAATCAAGGGAATGTGAAGCCATCGCTTCGTATTCACACTAAATGCTCTAATTACCAGTCACTGAGTTTGGATTTCAGTTTTGGAGGGATTATGTCCATGTGAAGCAGCGCAGTGAGGTGTGTGGAGTGTCTGGTTCAAATCAAGTCAAATTAAAATCCTGTCAGAATGATTCACCATTACCTTTTCTCTTAAAAGTGTTACATGAATGAACAACAAAAGGATGAATCAGAATCAGAATCACTTTATTGCCATTGCCAGTAAACAGGTTTACAGACTAGGAAATTGCTCTGATGTAATGG
>JAOWBL010001910.1:0-14515 GCA_028564865.1 Zenarchopterus dispar
ACACACACACACACACACACACACACACACACACACACACACACACACACACACACACACACACACACACACTCAGTGTCATGCCACTCCACTGGTTCCGCTGGTTTCATTGAAAGGACAGCTTGATCTCCATTCCAATCACTGATTGGTTTGAGTGCCTTTGTTGCCTTTTTCCAATCAGTCTGACTCTTCTGTGAAACAGGCAAGACTTGTGAACTTTCCGCATAAGCAAAACAAGAATTTCTTCCAAGACAAGAGAGAAAAGCAAAAAGCAAAGCGCAAGTTACTAAGAAAATAATAAAGTTTTCTTTGACAGACAGAGATGGGGAGAATAAGCACCTTTCCAAAGAGAAAAAAAAAGAAGCTATTTTAAAAACAAACACACACACACACCTAGGTCAGCATTAGCAGTTTACCTGTAACCCAGAGCAGATACTGATCAGCAGGCCGAGGAGGTGCAGTCAGCGTGTCAGTCACTTCAGACTTGTCTACGACTCTGAGTCTCTATCCATCCACGCAGCTGTGATGTTGACAGGCAGCAGCAGTAAGACATGAGGACATGCGGACTGCTGAGCAAAGCTGCTCCGGCGTTAATCATTCTTAGAAGCCGCAAGCAGGGAGGTGGGGCCAGGCAGGACAGGTAACCCCTCCACCCCCACCTCCCAACACACCTTTTTTTTTTTTTTTCCCTCCCAGCTTCAATCTTTTTAGCTCACTTGATAAGAAACCAGTCAAAAGGGAAGGTAAGGGATGAAAGGGCACAGGGTGTGACAAACAAATGATTGATGAAAATCAAGGAAAAGTCATGAGCTCATGTTGAAAGTTTGTAATAATTTCCATGTGTTTGTCTTTGTAAACTAGAACTGTGTCATGCAATTTTTTTTTTTTACATTTCATTCATTGTCTTAGTAGAACAACACACACTTTCAAATTCCACCGAAACTCATGCTTGACCTTTCTTGGGCTAGAAGAAGAATTTAGTGTGGTATGTTTACAAGTTTCTTAAAATAGAAAGAAAAAAAGAAGAGTTTTAGTTTAAAGCCGATGTAGCTGCGTGGTTAAGAACATTTCCATGTTCTTATGAACATATCGAATCAAACAAAAAAGTGGTAGGACATAAACTGCCAAAAAAAAGAATTAAATAAATAAAATAAATTAAGACAGCATGAATCTGTAAATCATTTATGCACAAAAATATGAAGCAAAATAAAATCTCAGATGTTGAAACTAAACAGTTATATAGATGATTAATGATATAAGGTCCATCTGAATTTGAAGAGCGATGGAGTGATGGAGTGGGAGGGAAAAAATCAAATACTTTGAAGAGCGTCTGAGAGGGGCGGAGTTTAGGGCTCAGATTAGGTAATTCAGCTTTTTATTTATCAATGTAAAAGTCAAAATAATTTGGGGATTTTATCATCTCCTTTACACAGTGTCATGAACAAGATTTTGGGAATCCAGAAAAGCAAGGTTAAAAAAAAGCTATTGAATGTTTGTGGTTTAACAGCTTTAACCCTTTAATAGTTGACTTATCAAATCAGACACGGAAAATCCCTTTTATTATATGTTGAAATTAAAAAACTTTTGTTTTATGCCATTTATAAATAATATTATTATGTTTAATTATTTATTAAATTTAGTGTATAAAACCATTTTTTATTATTTTGGGAGTGGGACAAATATCTTAAAAACTCATAAATCAATATGACACATATGGTATTAGGGTTGAAAGCACATTAGGACCTTTTTGCAAAGTTTGACATAATTTCTTACATGATTTGGTCAAAATCACCAGAAAGACAAGGTACAAAGGCTCAATTTTAAGTCACATCTTTACACTTCTGTTTATAGTGGCTGGTTTTAGGGGGCGGAGTCAATCAAGTGGTTGACTCCGCCCCCTTTAAACAATTGACTTCACTACACTTCTTCTTCTCTGGCACCTGATTTCTTGGAAACTCGCTTTCAGATATGAAGCATGATTTAAAGCTTGCTGGGGATAAAGATGGGGAGGTGCAATAATCCTACTCTGATCTGGGTCTGTGATGTCACAGTACTCAGAAATTGAGATTTTTTTGTGTTTTATTGGAGTTTTTAAATTGGTAGTAACTTAAGACATTCACAGATTGATTAAGACATGCTCTTAAGCACAGAAAAATAGTCTTTTTCATAATACAGCTAAGTTCGCGGTTTTGTAGTATCCGTTTGCCTTCTGCATCCATACAGGATGCAAGCTAAAACTCCACCATACAAATAAATTTTTTTTTTTTTTAATTAAAAAAAAATTTTAAAAACCAAGTACAAACTGATAACTATGGATAAATGCCGGTTTTGCAGCTACAAACACAGTTTTTTTTTCCTCAGGGAAGCTCTTGCTTATTTCAGCAACACAATACCAAACTACACTTAGTATGTTTGTATGAAAATGTTTTATTTATTAATTTATTTTAAACTCAATCCTTCAAACGCTTGACATTTTAAACAGAAGTCAGAGGATGTCTTAATACAGACATAAGATCTCTACCTGGAATGCAAAACTAAATGTTTACCTTTGTTTCCGTTTGGTTTGGATGGGTGGTGGCCATGTGCGATTCATAACATAATAACGGTACCTGGCTTGGTATTTTAGAAGTGACGTAATGACTTCAAAAAATTCAATCATCCATGATGTCAATGCCAACAAAGGAGGAGTCAACAATCTTGTAAAAGTAATGTACACGAAGAGAAGAGCTCCCCGCTGGCCTCTCCCAATAATCCATAATATTATTGCAATTTTTAAGTGCAATAAAATATCTTCAAATCATTATGACTTTTAGGTTGTATGTCTTGTCTGTACTTTTCAGAAACATAGTTCTAGCTTTCTGAAATGTATATTAAGCATTAATCATATATTTATTATCGTGAGATGTGCTGCTTAGGCATTTTAAATAGATCTTAAGTTCAAAAGTTTATCTGAACAGTCTGTATCAGGAGTTTTTTGGTCTGGGTCAAAATTGACCCAAATCATACTGTGAAGGTATAAAATTCTAACAATACGTAAGGGTTTAAGTTGTCACATGGTATTTTTCTGTCAATGACAAACTGAGTTACAGAAACTCGCCGAGCTAAACCTGTGCAAGAGTATCACATCACCGGATATCACCAGATATCACAGTATCACATGTAGTTTCACTTGGCATACTGTGTTAAGTAAGAACTGAAAGTTTAGAGGTGAAAAGCAGCTAAACACATCAAAGATGAGGACAATGCAAACCAGACTAAAGCTGTCACATTCCAGTCATATTTGACAGAAAACGAGAGTGTCAGAGACAGAAGGAAGGACGGCGCTCTGACAATGTGTGGAAGTAACCTGAAAGAGGCCTTAACGAGAACGAGGCCTGAAGGCCTATAAGACGGGCTCTACTCAAGCATAAGTGTGTACATGTGTGTGCTATTGCCATTGTACGTGTTACACATTAACCAACAACTCTGTTAATGAAGGACGTGCAATCACTGATTCTGACCTTTTTGGCAGCAAACTCTGATAGGCGCACTGTGTGCAGATAGGCAGTTCAAAGTTTTCAAATGGAGAAATCTTTCTCTCTCTCTCTTTCTCTCTCTCTGCCAGGAGGTATAAAGGTGGGAGTGAAGGCCATGCAGAGCCATAAACCTATTTTAAAGGTAGGGGAGAGGGATTCAAACACCTAGATGACTTTATGGCCAACGCACTGTATCACACAAGCAATCGCACACACACACGCAATGTCAGAATTTGTTTGCTCAGACCCGTAAAATATACGACGCTCGAATGGCCTTCGCATGTTCATCAGTGGTTTCAACCACACGTCAAGATAAACATAAAAACAAGAAGAATAAGAACAAATAAAAAAACGTCTGCTTTGTAATATTTTCATTTCATTTTCAAATATACTGTATTTTATCAATAATCATGGCCAGAAAATTATAGAAATACTCCAGGAACAAGTCTAGGTCGAGAGGTGTAAGCATTCATTAAGGAAGTAAATGTTAAATGTAGCATTTTTGAGTTAGAACGAAATACAAGTTTACAGATAAATGATAATTAGTGTTAGCACTTGGGGCAATAAAATAATTCAATGTTTTAATATTTTAAGTCTCTGATAAGACTCAAAAATCTCATTCCATTTAAATTATAGTGTGGAAAAGATCCCTACAGACGAACCGAAGTGACTAACTTTGTAGATGTACAGAAAGTGTATAAAAAGCACTGTTTGTGTAGGAATTTCCTTCAGGTCACTTCCACCTTGTCATAAGTCAGTACAAACTGACTCTCAATGTTGCACAAACTCATGGTCTCTGCTTCTAACGTTCACCTATTTTGTTGTATAAAAGAGAATCTCAAAATGCCACCTTATGGTGGTGGAGGAGTTTGCATGTCCAAATGATCCCAGAGGCTATGGCATCCTGGCAAATTACCGTTGGTATGGTCTTTCAAAGGAAGATCAAAAGCCTCAGGTTCCTGGCCCAGCTTAGGGATACCAGGACCTAACCCTGGAGCAAGGCATGGAGGTCGGGCCTTGCTGACCAGAGCCTGAAGGCTGCCACATGGGTTCACCCTCCTGTAGGTTTGGCACCTGCAGGAGGGGCTTGTGGGTCAGGAGCAATGTGTTCTGGGCAGCAGCCAAAGGTGTGTTTGGCATACTTCTCCTCAGCTGCTAAAACTGGTTCTTGGGATGAACACCCTCCAAAATGAAACTGTTAAACTTGAAAATACTTTCTGAAAATAAAACCCTGCTTTCTCTTAAAGCAGCTGAATCTACGCCAAATTGAAAGGAAATCGTGGAAAAATGAAGGAAAGTGGTTGGAGTTCAAAAAGTGAAAACGGATTCTTTTGTTTCCCCCCAATCTCAAAAAAAAAAAAATCAATAAACGCAGTCACCACAGATGCCTTAAAAATACAATTTCACACTATGAAAATGGTACAATGTGGTGACGACAGCTATCAGAGACAAAGACAGAAGAGAGACGTGGAGGAACTGGCCATGCAGGGCTCACGTGAACCATAAGAAGATGTACACAAACAGCTTTACAACGGTGACCGAGTTGGATGGAGAGGAACACGTACTCCGTGTACAGCTGCAAATGTTCACTGCTATTTAAAAATTATTCCAGGCCACAAAGTTACTGGAAAATATGTTTTAATGGCACCCTGATTTATGTATAACCACATTCTCTCAGTTTGAGTGATCATTAACTTATATGCTCACTAGTATCACTTTTTTGACAGTATCAGTGGCCGTTAAAAAAAACAACAACATATTTTTATTTACTTTTAGCAGCATTTCAGACTGATGATCCTGTAGAAAAACAACCTTTACGTTACCAAAAACCATTAGCTATCTACTTCAAGGCTGGACACATCAGCATTAGTCAAACACGGTATCTTTACTCGGTAAGCAAGTTTCAGCACAGACGTCAGAAACTTTAACTGAAACCATGTCACATGTGGGGGTGGGAGTGGGTTGGGGGGGAGCTGCACTGTATTGTATATAAACGTCAAACTCTCTTCTCCCATTACTGGAAACATAAACATTAGAGAAATCTCCTGACATGCACGTCAGCGCTGCAGGAAACGTGAGACCGACTGCGAGGCTGCAGCGGGTCAAAGTGCCTGTTTCTCATGAAAATACCTCTAACCTAAAGAAGATCCCACCTTCTAGAGGTGACAGCAGGATTTCACAAACGAGCATCTGAGTTTCTGTGTCTCGAAAATTTGAGTGATCCTGAAATTTTGCCATCATTTTATCTCTGCAACTGTCTGTTTCCATAGCAACCCTTTAGCAATCCCATTAACCTTTCTGTGTAGACTGAAATCTGAAATCAAAGCTAAATGAGACAAAACATCATATATTTCAGAACAACAATAATTATTCTTATGTAGAAAGCATAATTATTGCCTGATACTGAGATCTCGCCAGAGGAAGGAAGTAACACAAACTGTCAAAAAAAACCTGCATGCAAGTACACAAAACAGATAAGATGGAAACATTAAACCTGTGCAGTGCTAAGAATTTTGTTTAAAAATCCTCTAACAGTAAGACTTGAGCTTGAACTAACAAGGAAATGTCTGGCTTTATTCTGTTGTAACACTTCCTCATCCAAACGGTCACCTCACATCCTGTAACTATTGTCAGCCAATCCTGGGATCTTCCTTCTGATTAACACAATGACTCAGCACAAATAGAGAGCCTTTCTGGTCTATTTCCACACACACACACACACACACACACACACACACACACATAAAGGCGCTGACAATAAGGTCCAACTTTTTTTTTTTTTTCCATTCTGTTGAAAGACGTTTCCCCTTTTGCCCAGAATCTGGTCAGCTGACACTCTTCTTGTAGTCATGTGGCCTGCCGCTAACCAGTCGCAAACAAGTCTGCTGTGTGTGTTTAGGTGCTACAATCACCGTCAAGGTCAAGGACACTAGGAAGAAGGAATGAAGGGGAAGAGAATTATATTAAAAAAAAAAAAAAAAACTCAAAAACTTGGTGGCAAAGGAGAAACAGTCATACAAACTACTGTTAACCACACTGCAGCTGATCATTATCTGGTCAACAACCACTAACCACTGCAACGTCAACATGGATGACTGCCCATCTTCCCAACACTGGAAATTAACTGTAACTGTCATGCGACAGTGAAAGCAGCAAGCGGGATGGGATAAGACACTTAAAGATGTCCTGCCTACACCTGAATGAATCTGATTAAACAATTTTACAGAAATTAATAGACTGGCTCCCAAAATATGACAAGGCAAACACAGTATCTTTAAATTTAACTACATATTGTTTAATCAAATCAACAACCAGGCCCTGGGTTGCATCTGCACTTAATAATGTAGACTAATGAAAAAAATGAAGGTCAACACAGAATGATAAATTCACAGTCAGTTAGCGCTGTGCTAACTTAGCTGAGCTTTACCATGCTTTTAACTAAACTAGAAGATGAACGTTATTACATCACGATAAGCCATGATTAGCTAATTCGCAATGCAAAGCAGTTTTTTTCTTGCAATAATATCCATTTAAATTTCATTTGAAGTAATATTTGATTACTTTTGGGAAGAGGTTTTCTAGCTTTCACAGTTTCCTGTCAAGTGTGTATTGCTTCACAGCACGTCAACAATAATGAAATTAGCTCCTAGCGCTACAGTGAAGATCAATGCAGAAGCAACCAAGAGGCATATGAAAGTAGTAAAAATGAGAAAATGAGCAAGCATGAGGCTAAAGTTGAAAATCACAAAAGTTCCTTTTGTGTCGCTTTAAACTTCTAGTAGAAATCAGAATATTGTACAAAGCAGAAGTTGTCAAAATCAGAAGTGAAAGCTAACTTCAGGGTTAAAATTCATCTCTGAAGTCAGTACAGTCTGTATAAAATTAAATATTTTATCTGTATTTCTATTAAACAGATATTCTGACTGTTAGGGGGTTTAACTGAAGGTGAATATTAGCAAAAAAAAAAAAAAAAAGAGGACCGTGTAGCCTGAGACTAAAGCATGACTGACACATATCTGGGACAAAACTAATAACGACGCTAAACCTAATAAACTGTTCTCAAAGCAATCAATACAAAGTCAACTTTAATAACTGCAAAAGGAACAAAATGTAGGAAATAAAGCAAATATTGCTTCATTGTGTTTTGTGTTTGTATCCTAGAGAACACAATTATTGTGTGGATTTTTAGCAAACATGTCAAATTGATGAAGACATCCTTATGTTTTTGTTAAATAAATACAGCTAGAGTGTGAGATAAGCCCTAAACGTTTTAATAGGTGTGGGGCCCTTTAAGAACAATGGCGTCAACTCTTCACAGAATTAATCCACAGTAAACGTGTATAAATATGCAAGTCCCATAACAATTATGGCATGAGATTGTTAAGTTTTTAACTTTTGATCTAATGAGCATACATCTGATTGACTGAGCTGGTGTGTAGCCCTCTAACATCCTTGCATTTTAACTGAAAAAAAAAAATGAAAAAAAAAATCCAGTTTTTCCTCATGTCATTTCTTGTAAATTCGAGACTAAATTCTTCAAATTCTGGTTTCCAGGGAACATATCTCTGATGATGATGAGTTGTTAGATTGCGTGGGTGGCGAAATCAAAGCTAAACAGTTGTAGTAGACTTCTTTATAACATCATACTCCACATTGTACTGGAACTGACATGTCTGACAGCAGAAGAAAAAAAAAAGTTTTAGCTCCTCAATTCAGTGCAGTATCAGTTTCAGTTTAAAAAAAAAAAAACATATTTCCATCAATTACTGTCAAGTACACATGAGCATATCAATATCACGAGAACTATGCATGTATGCTCACATGTACAAGTACTCAAAAAAATCATGAAATTTTCACCAACAATTGTTTTCTGGAAAGACAAAGTGTTCTCCATAAAAGCATACACAAATACACACACACACACACACACACACACACACTGGTCCAGGATCAGTAAAGTGAGAAGAGGAAAGTATAACAGGTAGATAAGAGCTGAAAGAAAACCTGCTAGAATTTAGTGCTGGTCAGACCCGAATAGACAAACAATAGCTAAACCAGTGAACTGTGTCATGCAAACTACTCACACCAACAGGTACTTTATGACAAAAAAAAAAAAAAAATCATTCTGAGAAACCAAAGCTGCACATAATACACCTGTTCTCCTGGTTGTACTCTGAAACTACTCGCTAACAAAGAGGAAAAATGTGGGAACTTTGCAGAGAGGGAAGATGTGCAAACTACAGCTGGAACAATGAAGGAAAAGCATTTTTGTCCCCGTATAAAAATCTATGTGTCTGTGTGCACGTATGGCTTTCGTGTGACCACTTTGTGTCAGTTTTGTGAATGGGTTCACAGTCAGACCCGACCCGTGGAACATTCCATTCTGGCACAGCGTAGGGGGGCAGTGTGTGTGTGTGTGTGTGTGTGTGTGTCCCAGGCGGAGCTTTATCATGAGATGCAGTGTCGTACAGTGTTCAGTTTCTGTCCTTCAGACCTCCTCACGTCTACATGCTCTCACACAACCCAGGTTTTCTTGCCTTCCTGACAAGAATCAAATCTCATACTACACACACACACTCACACACACTCACTCACACACAAACACCTTGCCTCATGGCCTGCCGCGGTCCAGACAACTAGCCCATTGTGTGTAGCAGCAGGTATGCAGGGAAGAGTGTGTTTGAGAACATGCAGCAGGATGCTGAGAGGGTGTATGTAAGTAAATAAGTACAAAAAAAACGATTTCACGCTTATTTTGAAAAGACATTCTCGATATATATATGCTCTCCAAGAGATCCCATCAGAAACCTGTTACAGTGCAAATGTCGCTGTTCTGAGTAAATACTTGCTCTGGAATTAAAAGAAGGATGGATATCGCCTCTCTGCAAATACCGAGGCACAATAGAGCAGTGTATGTATGAGCGCATAAGTCCCGTCCTTTCATATGCCTCTTTCCTCACTCCTTTAACCTAAAAGAGGTGGATTACGAAACTCGGAGTGAAATGAAGCATAATAAGAGCATTAGCGTACAAGCAGGTTGTAGGACAGGGGAGGGAGTTGAGGAGGATAAGAGGAGAGGATGGAGGGTTCAGCGGTGTCACCTCACTGGGGGGGGGTGCAGGGGTTACGCACGGGTCAAAGGTTGAACCGTGGAAGGCAGGGGACGGAGGAAAAAAACAGGGGTGGAGGAGGGCTCATCCTTCCTTCGCACTGATTGGATGCTGCTCGTTTATGCACTCCACAGTCCTGCCACGTTCTCATCGGAGAGACAGTTTCACAATGCCTCATCTCCCTGGATCACTTCTCCTCGTTTGAATGTTGTGAAATCAATCCGGGCAGACAGTTATGATTAAATTATTATCATATAAATCCAGCTTTTGCGGTGTGGTCAAAGCTAGGAGCATTTAATCCGTTTTACTGAGGAAATCAGTTTGCAAGGATCGCCCAGTATCATAAAGTAGTATTCATAATGTTGATTTTCACAATAACGCTATGATTAAAAGCACAGCCTAAAATATTCTTCTATTTATTTTTTTATTTTTTTATTGATGCGTGCTTACTTTACTCAATGCCACGCAGGTGGGGTAGATGATGGATTTACAGAGTGTGTGATCAGAAACAAAGGCTCACACCCAGATTCTTGAGAGTTAATGATTTAACCTAAATGTCAGTTTAAGTTAAACTGATATTGCAGGTTATTATGTGTAAACCATCAACCAATGTTTCAGGTGACGATACATTTATTAGCAGAGTGTGAGCGTTGTGACATCAAGAGGTGAAGTTGCAGTTTGCAACCACCTGAACCAAAATTAATATATAAATTTTTTTTTTTTTGGACAAACTGTTAAAGAAAAATATAATCTCTGAATCCCAGCTAATTCTGTAAAGTTACTGTATATTGATATTGAATTTATTTTAATACTTTCCCCTCCCCCAAAACAGGAACACTACAAACCACAAACCTGGCAGTGTTTATTTTAAAGCAGCATCAAGTGCTTGAAATCAATGAAGCCAACCCGGAAGTAACAAAAACTGCAGTTCCTAGACCGACCACTGGAGGCTGGCTCTAAAAGGGGGTCAATCTCCATTTACCCACATCTTAAACTGTCACAAATTTGCAGCAGAATTAAACATATTTACAGCTTGGTTTCAAAAAAAAAAAGTTTTGTACTCCACAGATCCAAGACACATTTTGTGCCATGTCAGGTGAATTTACATAAAGCCCATGACCACCCCACTGTGATTGGTTCAGTAAATTCCATAGTAGTGGAAATGACTAAATTTGGACCGGTACGAGAACCACCTCAAGTGAGAATTTTCATGAAGTGAATGGGTACGACTGACCAGGCTTCTTAGTCATCGCTGCAATCATGTCCACTGTGAGCCAGTTTCATGGTTGTTGACGTGTGACAGTGTCGTAAAGTGAAATTCAGTTACTTTGACTGTTTTTGGATGATAGTAGCAACAGGAGACAGTGAGAGCTAAAAGATATTTAAAAAAAAATTTTTTTTTTTAAATCTACTATTCCTTCAAAGTGAAACTGATATTTAAAAATAGAGAAAAAACAGTCGGCTTTTGTTCAACATGTGAAGATCTTTTGAGACTGATTAAGCAGAAAAATGTGGTCATACTATTTAACGATGGAAAACCACTTAGACTGTCCATGTTGTTTCTTTTGAGCTTCTCAAATGATCTTATCTTTAAATGAGATTAAAACTACAATTATTAATATATAGGGAAAGATACTGGCAGAAAAACAAAGTACAATTAATAACTATGCTTTTATTGATGTGTACAATCATGTTTTTATTGCCTTTGGACAAGCAGGTACACGGCGATGTTTGTATAGTAGCCAAGAGGGGACAAACTAAATATGTTTGCGTTTGTATTTTTCATGATTGGAGAACATTTAATTTGGTTCCAGTTTATACTTCAAGCTGTGACTAAATTTAAAAGAAATCTCAAATCTGTGATAAACTCTTCTACTCTGCAACTGTTCAAGTGTCTGCTGGGGCTCATATGTTTTGAATTTCATCAGCGTGATGCTGCGCTCCAGGATGTGTGCACATTTCTGTGAATCCTACAATTTGCTGCGTTTACACTGACTTCGACAATTTAACTTTAAATCAGAAAAGACAATCAAAAGTGCCATAACTCTGGGAGAGAATTTGTCCTCCACGTAGAAAACGCGTATCTTCAGAAGGGAGAAATGTGAAGACACTATCAAGTTTTCCATCAGTCCACCTCAGAAAAATAATAGTTTTGTTTTTTTTAAATATAGTTTTTGTTTCTATTTTGTTTTTCAGTTAGTTTTATTGTTTCACTTTAGTTTTAGTTTAACAAGCACATCAGCAGTTTTAGTTTAGAACATTTTTTTTAGTTTTAGTTTAGTTTTGATCTTAGTTTTACTTGTTGAGGTAATGACTTGCAGACATTGATTTAAAAAAAAGTACAATGAAAGAACCTTATTAACTATGTCTCACAGTAGAAACATCCTTTTCATCTTTTCTTTGAGAAATTAGAGAAATAAATTGCCAAACATAAATAAAGTTCATTTTACCTGCAATTCTATTTTGTTTCAGTTGGTTTTGGATTTCTAATTTTGTTTTTTTTTTGGCTTTCATTCATAAAATTCTTCAGTTTTTTTATTTTTATTCCAGTTGACAGAATTATTTTTTCACTGTTAGTTTCAGTTTTAATCTGATTTTTGGTTAATAACTCTGCTCCACCTGAACTTGAGGACCTAAACTGAAAACTGGGACCGAGCAGTCAGGCGCCTTTTTTAACCTCCCAACTTGGGATCGAACTGTCAACCTCCTGAATAAAAGAAACCAAACTTTATGGTTTTACAGCTAGCGAGAAAAAAAAAAAAATCCAAATTTATATGTATGTTTCAGTGTTGACCTTGTCTTTTGGTTTTTCATGGATTTATTTGTGTTCTTTGCATCTTTGTTCCAGTATTACCAGTTTCTTTTGAATGTCTGTGACTTTTATTTAGTTCCCCTTTTATTTTGAAACAGCGTCTACTTTGTGCTTTCTGTTAAGTTTCATTTCCTGCCCATGTTTTACCTGGGTTCTGTTATCGATTGTCCTACCTGGATCATATTCGTCATTCATCTCTAAGTTTTGTTTTTTGTTAGATCCTCAACCTTGTTTCGGTATTTTTCTTGCTCCTCCCATTCTTAGTTTGCTTTTTTTCCTGCCATTTGTTAGATTTATGTTCTGGGATTTTCTTCTCTGCATTAGTTTCGGTTTGATCAATCAATTCTTTTTTTCTTTTCTGACTGCCTTACATGTGTACATTCACTTTGACCTTCTGTGACACTCAGTCACAATGACCACAAATGAAACTGTTGTCTGCTTAAGGAAGACAAACAGTTTTGTAATCTGCCACTGACATAATATGACCACTTTTTGACAGTTATCACTGGAGGAAGGGAACCGAGCTTTTAAATGACACCGATTAAACGATTTGCGTGCGAATGAGCTCACTCAAGCATTTTTCACCTGTTCCCCTCCTGGCTCTGCCCTCGTTTTACTCCAGTGTTCGACCTGCTTCTGCTTCCCTTCATTATGCTGCAGCTCTGCGTTTGGCCTGGTCAGGACGGAGCTAAAGAGGAAGGTGGGTGGGCGGGGGTGGGGGGGTTGAAAGAGGGGGAAGAATGTGGCCATTGTGCTCTCCAGGTATGTGTGTGTTTGTGACAAACAGAAAGAATGGGAGAGAGAGGAGATCAGATCTTGTTACAGGTGTTTCATAAACAGCACAATAGTGCTAACAGGTTCCCTTCTCTCCCTCCGCTGCTGCTGCTGCTCTCCGTTCACCGCTGCTTTAGACTTCTGCCTCACTTTTACTGGATTAGGTCCGCGGCTTTGTCACATACACAACGGGCCGAATCTGTGCTTCCCCACCATCGGCATGAGATGATCATGTGACAGTCATGTGACACTGTCATATACTGTGTGTGTGTGTGTGTGTGTGTGTGGTGGTGGTGCAGAATTCATGCAGCTTAAGCTGTTTCTCTTCCTTATGCTTGAGGTTTGACGAACAATAACCAGCATCCTGCTTCTGGGAAAAAAAAAAAAAAAAATGAAACAGATGTACAGGTTTTCTTCTGTTTCAGCTGTCTGTCTTGTCTTCCTTAAATTCAGAGTCCAAACATATACCTGCACGGTCAAACTAGGAAAAATGCCAAGATATGAACTCGTGTTTTTGATGACTTCCTCTTCCTGTTCGAGACTGGAATGTGATACAGTCAGTCAAGAGATGAGTATCGCTCTAAAAATGATCCACTCCTACAGTAACTGTCTATGACAATAATAATAACAACAACACTAATATATTAACAGTTCAACTAGTTTATATTCTTAGTTTTGGTTTTGGATCAGGCAGCATGCAGAAACCACGTAATCGACTCTTCAGGTCAAACCAGCACTTCAACAGACGCACACCTTTCAGACACCTCCCTCATCAATATTTCATATTGTTATTGTTTTTGTGAGTTCACAGGACAATGAAGTATATTACACATTTGTCGTGAAAGCTTTGTCTAAAATTAATCCTAAGATCAACCTAAATACACAAAACTAAATTAGAAATGACTGTAGCTTCTGAACCAGTCTTGTAACGTCAGTGTCAGACGTGACGTAAATGTTAACGTTTCTTATGAAAGTGTCAGAGCGATACAGAAACAGAACTTTAATTACAATTATTTAGCCTGGTATATGACATGACGGGGCTGGAAACACATTTTCAGTGCATATTTGTTTATAATTTGAAGAAGGTACCATAAGTATGACCATTCTGAGGCACCTTCATTTATGAAAACTTTAAACTTTTTTTTACATTTCCCAGGACATCGCATCCTGTTAACTGGTCACAAGTAACTCAGGGTTTGCTTTAACATCACTGTTCAATTTGATTGTTTTTTTGTTTTGTTTTGTTTTGTTTTGTTTTGTTTTGTTTTGTTTTGTTTTGTTTTGTTTTGTTTTGTTTTGTTTTG
>JAOWBL010001911.1:0-14515 GCA_028564865.1 Zenarchopterus dispar
ATATATATACACATTTATATATACACATTTATATATATATATACACATTTATATACACATTTATATATATATATATATATATATATACATATATATGATGACATGTATACTAAATTGAATCAACACTCTGCAATTAGATGTTGCCACTTATCTTCTACGTGTTCATTATGTACAGAGTTTACATTATTTTAGATTTCCCAAGATTTATCGAACAAGACTCTCTGAGATACAGCAGCAGAGAGCGTAATTGTAGAATTCTATTTCTACTGATGTTATTTAAAAAAATAAATAAATAGGATCCAGAAATTAGTACTTTCGTATATACATTATCAACTAGATTACAACAATCCTTAAAAAATAAATAAATAAATAAAAAGTCAGAACAGGGTGATTTCTTTATAAAATATCTTCTTTTAGCAACATTCATACATTACATCATTTTAGTTCTAAAACTGAAATATTTCCACACTTTTGCTCAGTATATTGTCAGTTCTTCACTTGTCCAAGGCCTCTGTCTTTTATCTTTTTCTTTTTTTTTACAAATCTCATAAGGTGCCTAATGTAGCACCCAGTGTCAGTTTTATGGCAAGCAGTTGCAGTGCATCAGTAAGAGGAGAGCTATGAGGCCATTTCCAAACAATTTGGAGTCCATCATGCTATAGTGAGAAAAATTATGCACAAGTAGAAAACATTAATACACAATGACACTTTTGGCCCATGGTCCAGATCTCAAACTGATTGGAATGCTGTGGTGAGAGCTCAGCTAAAGAGGACTGTGCATAAACATCAAACCTTAATGAACTGAATCAAAAGTTGAGTTAAAGGAGAATCTGTCCAATTCCCCCACAGCAATGTAAGAGATTGATAATGTCATACAGAGAAAGATTTCTTTAAATTGTTGCTGCTTCAAGACTACAAGCTGTTGAATCATGGGGCAAATGTAGTTAATCTACATAATTTACACATTTTGGTTTAGTTTGTTTTGAATCAAAGAGTTTGTTTTTTCATTGATTGTTATTGCTTTTTGTTCAGTGGCCTTGTTAAACCTTATACTTTCCTCTTAAATGTTCTGTTTTATTGCATTTTGATTGGTAGGTTTACAGACAGAAATTATTTGCAATCAGATTCTGCTTCCTCAGACTGGTTGTGCTTGGCTCCAACTATGCTTGTTTGTGTTAGCTGACGAGAGGAAATGAAAGTGTGTCTAGTAGGAAGAGTGTCTAGAGTTTTTATGTTCAGATCCATTTATCTGTTGAAAGTTGATAGAATGAGGTAAATAAATTGGAAAAAACAATACAATTACAATACAGTTAGAATTGACAAACATTTTTTCTTGTAATCAAAAGTAAGAATATTTTCCACTTTCTTTCTTTAAAGGTGATGGAAATCTATCTACCTGTTTTTCTGTCTACCTACCTATCTACCTACCTATCTATCTATCTGATAACTGACAAAAAGCCTGATATCATCTCTCAGTTCTTGGGAAAAATACTAAAAGAGCATTCCCACAGGTCCCTAAAAATCTCATCAGTTATGTTTAACAAACCCAGTTAGAATTCCTAGCCTGAAATATTCTGGCAAAGGTTGATTTTTGATTTGTCTGCCCCATTTCCAATCAGACTCCGAGCATCCTGACTGCTGTTGCCCTATTTTCATTCTCTGTGGTCCGACAAATAAAGCCATTGATCTATTGAAGTTAGCAGGTCAAAGTGTCTGGAATTCTAAATCTCACATTACAGATGCATTTAAGCCGATGCCAAAATATCCATAGCACTTTGCATTTGGCATTAAGTAGGATTTTTTTTTTTGCCGACATGTTGATTTTTTTCTTTTCTTTTCTGTTCTTTTTTCTTTTCTTTTCTTCTTTCTTTTCTTTTCTTTTTTTTTTGATGTCATATTAAAGGCAGCTCAGCAATTTAATATGGTCTTGAAGCCCTCAACTGGATCCTATAAAAAAGTCAAACTACAATCTATCCTTCACCTGATCAGCAATTTTATCCTCAATGACCCTTTCTTCAATAATTCTAGTGTAATCATCACAAAAGTAAGATAAATAATCTCTAATTTATTCATATATAATTCACCATGGGTCATTTCCATAAACCAGCTTTCTTCAGTGTCAGACATGCTTAGTTCATCCATTTAAACTAGCATGGCCATTTTTTCTGTCTTGGCAATATGCACATATCTGCATTTTTTTCTTCATCAGTTCGACAAGACTCCATCTTCATCCTAAATTTATGTCATTTTACCAAGACATTCTGTCATCTTCACACTACGCCATATTAAGCCTGATTTGCAAGTCACCAAGCTCTCGTAGTTTGACAGATCAGGCGGAGATCAGAGCTCAGCAGCCGACTCTCATTGGTTATGTCTGAACAACTTAAAATGCATCAAAGAAGCTCAGATGCCAGACAGACATCCAGCATGATAAATATCTGGAGATGTCAGTGACTCCAAATCCAAGCTTAAATCCAAGCATGAGCATGGGGTGGTCCCAGGTCTCACCAGGCATGTAAGTGCTGCATTCTGGCTGCACTGTGTTTTTGCTCCACACTCAGTCTGCGCTCAGGTCCCAGGGAGAGTACTTCAGAAGCAAAACACTTCACAGTGCTGCCTGTGCAGTTGAATTCGTGAGATAATGAGTTTCCTGAAAGTTTTGAGAGTGTGTGCCAGTTACAACATCATGTGATAATCTTAGTGTTGATCTCAATCTTTCCATAAATGAGGCAAAATTGCATAAAAGACAATTGCCTGACAACAAAAATAGTGCTGTTTCTTGCAATAACTTGTCCTTTCTGCAATTTTCTTCATAAAAATGATGTGCGTTGTCAATTCAAATGTTGCGCTTTTCTACTTCTAAAATTAATCCAACATCTCCCTGGCTTGAATCTTGAATTTGAGACCGTCTGACTTGTTTATCTTTTCTTGTGGCAGGAAGCTCTATGCGGAGAAGCAGAGTCCCAAAATTTTATGAAGACCATTTCCACTCAAACATGATGATGATGTGCAAGAGAACTAAGATCTGCCATTGAGTGTTCCAACTCATGTGCAATATCAGACTGCTAATGTGCACCTGGTGACACCTGATGTCAAAAACTATTTATGTTTAGTTTTGGTACTCCTGCTTATTTTCTATAATATTGTAGCTCTTGTTTAATTGGTGCTGTGCTGCTGGAACCCTACTTTCTCTGAATGATCAACCACAGCAAAGAATCATTTCTAAGGAAGTAAGAAAGCCATGTTTTCAAGGAAATGTCTTACCTTTTTGACTTGTGAGTAGACTGTTTCGCTAGTTTGAGGACTAATTGTTAATCAGTTTTTTTCTTACCCCATTAGCTGCTCAATATTGAACAAAATTTAGGAACATGAGGCTTATTTCTAGAGGGCCTGTTCTTTGCAATGAGGGATAAATAAATTTCCATCTAATCTAATCTAATCCCATCTCATCTCATCTCATCTATAGAAAGCAAAATTAAAACAGCAAGTGGCTAAGTGAACACATTGTAGAAAGACCAGAACTGGCAACCAGCTCTTATGTAACACAGACAAAAGGCCACTGACTCCTCCAGTGTACATATGGCTATTTTGTGTCAAAAACATTATTTTCCAGCAGTTGAGAAAAACAGCAAAAAGTAAATAAATAATGTTGCCAAATTTAGACAAGTCTGCACACACACACACACACACACAGATGTGCACTCTAGAAGTATATATATATATATATATATATATATATATATATATATAATATGTATGTATGTGTGTATATGTATGTATATATGTATATATGTATTCTTTTAAAATATTTATATTCATAATTTGAACTCATACTCAAATTATTGGTTTATCTCATAAATGTCACAATCAACAGCACACTTCTGAAACTCAGAAAGAGTTTTGATCCGTTGTAGGTCTGGCTCTCTTATTTGCTCAAAATAAACATATAAAATATGTTCAGGCCTTTAGATGTCTGAACCACAGCATTATTCCGAATGTATATATAGTTTCTATTAAAAAAGAAAAAGAAAAACACAGAGCACTTGAAGGTAGTTGAAAAAAAATGTGTCATTTGGTTATAACAACAACAATAGCAACACAATAGTCGGAGTTTTCTGTAGGGTTTTGCGTTTTGTTTCTTATGTTTTACTTGGTTCTCTGGTTTTGATCTCATTTGTGACCCATTTCCTGTTTTATTTTGAGATCCTGTATCCTATTGTTTAGTTATTGTTTGACTTCCATCTGTCCTAATTGTTTGCTCCTGTGTCTAGTCTGTGAGTGCATATATTGTCTTGTCTCTCCATTTCTCCTTGCTGGTCTGTCTGTTTTCCTACCTGTGTTTCAGCTACCTGTGTCTGGATTTCTATATGGTTGGTTTTACCTGTTTTGGATTTTCTTTAAAAAGGAGGTATTTTAAGCTTTTCTGGATTCCTGTTTGAGCAGGATTTTCTGTTATCGTATTACATATACATATATATTTAACCAGTCTCCTTGCACTTGGGTTCTCCCCAGTTAACCTTATATCATGCAGCTCTTTCCATTGGTCAGTGTTTCCTTGTCCCAGAGGTTTAAACTTGGATATTCTTGAGATAATTTCTCAAGATGTTAAAATACAATAGGTCAACAATAACTTTCAAAAGCACACAAAGAATGTCCTTTCAAGGCTTTACACCTGTTTTTGGCATTTCCTTTTGATCCATCAAACAAAGTTCATAATTTTTTAAACATCTCATATCAGATGCACTATACTGCCAAAACATTTATGGTAAGCCCTTAAATTAAAAAGTTTGCTTTTCAATTTGGAAATACTGGTATTTACTCTCAACCATACAGGTCATGGTAACTTTCAAAGGCTTGAAACAAGGCAACTGGACTGTAATAAACAGTGAGACTTCGAAATCAAATTAGACTGACACCAAATTATACTTCCTGACATGTTCCTAAACAAGAAAACATATGATTACCATAGGTAAACAAACAATATCACAATAGTATTTGACTTACCGTTTCTCTTTTTATGGCATGTGTGTTTTGTTGCAGTTTCATATTTTGTATCATGATGAAAACAAAGTTCCTCTTATTCCACCCAAACACATCAGATATCATTTGAAAGGCCAGGATGTCCTCTAAAAAGCACATCAGGGCTTAATAGGGTAGCTCAAATATGTCAAAATATATAAACCAAAAAATAATGTCCACTCCAGAGGACGTACATGTATAGACTGAGTCTCAGGAGAATATTACATTTATTAAGACAACCCTTGTCTGTTACATCTCTACATCAAAAATGAAAAACAAAAAAAATCATAAAAAGTAAAGTTTCTTTGTGTAAAACAGTAAAATATAATGATTATAGTTGGCAAATTACAAGATCATCTGAAGCTATAATGTCAAAAATCTCATACATCATCCCGGGGTCATAAGTGACCCCGCACAAGTTTGGATTATACTTGCCACATGGATCAGCCGATCTTTCCAAAATTCTATGAACAAATGTAGGACAAATAGATTGACAAATTCCTGGGAGGAAACTTTTTTCTGATAAAAATTAGAAAAATGGTGTACAAAAATATATCCCCGGGGTCATATATGACCCCACTCAGTCGCTTGAAGGTTAAATATGAAATGAGGCAAGTGTTACTTTTCAAGACAATTTAGAGAAATTACCTACTAAATGTTTAAAAATGTTTACTCCATGCCAGAATGTTTAGACCTCATGCAGAGCTTTGCGTTTCCTTTCATGTAATATGTTCGACTCCTGCAGCTGCTGAAGATGTAAAAGCTAATCAGGACATCACTGCACTCCAGTCAAAAATATTGTTTGTTGGCTGTGACTCCATCCAGTGCTCAGAGGAAGGACATTTGAAGAAAATACCAGGAGCATCCATCAGTTGAGTTGTCAGCTGGCTGATGTCAACTGTCAGTTGGGCAGCCCTGAGGCCTGTCCGTCTGACCATTATCGCTTGCTCCCATAGCATGTGCTCTGCTCCTGCTGAATTTCTGCTCGCACCATCTTGAATATTCACACAATATTTTCATTTATCTTGTGCTTTCTCTTCTTTTGTGTGTGTGGTTTTGTACTGCCTCCAACATCTTCCATTTAAAGAAAGAAGCACAGTGTAAAGCCTGTCTGTAAAGCCCTGGAGCAATTCAATCTTCATTTGTTGACTCCATCACTGTGGATAAAAGTAGCAGGGATGGAGTTACACTTGAGCCCATTTATAATAATAATAATAATAATAATAATAATACATTTTATTTATCGCTACCTTTCTACACCCAAAGTTGTCTTCCAGAAAAACTGAGAAATTACAAAAGTGGTTAAAGGAAATGATTGAAAATTAAAATAAAAGCAATGCTTAAGCAGATAGATAGCAGGGTCAAAGTGAATTGGCCATTTTTAACTGGTGGGTTTAAGTTCAAATGTGAATGATCAAAGAGAGTCTATGTTCCGAAGCTCAGATGGGAGCAAGTTCCTAGGCTGGGGAGCAAAGCAACTGAAGACTCTGCTTCCCATGGTGGTGAGGTGAATGGAGGAGGAGAACCTGAGAATAGAATTCAGGAGGGAGTGGCAATGTGGAGCAAATTGGACAGATAAGGAGGGGCCAGATGATGGAGACATTTGAAAGTGAGAAGCACCATTTTGAAGTTGATCCTGTGTTTTATTAGGAGACAGTGGACATGTTGAAGGACAGAGATGATGTGTTCAGTGGAAGAGGTGTGGGTTATGATTTGAGCAGCAGATTTCTACTGTAGCTGTAGTTTATGAAGGGATTTGTTGGAGAGACCAAAGAGAAGTGAGTTACAGTAATCACTTAGAAAAGTGACAAGGCTGTTAATGAGGATGCAGAGTGAGGGATGAACAGAGTAGGTTGATATTTCGGAGGTGGACATGAGCAGATTGTGTGATGCAGTTGATGTGAGCTTGAAATAATAACATCCTATCAAGGATGACGCCCGGACTCTTAATCTCAGGGGAGGGGAGGATGGAGGAGTCGTGAATGTTGAATGAAAAACTGTGTGATATTGTTAGCGTGGGGGTCATGCCAACGAGTATAACTTTTGTTTTATTGCCTTTGATTCAGAGAAAATTTGAAGAGAATTGTGTTTTGTTTTATTGAAGGCAGTCAGGAAGAGAGGTGGAAATGAGGCATTAGGTTTGGAGGGGATGTAAAGCTGGTTAGTCTGCATGGGAATAGAAGTTGATATTATATTTACAGAATATGTGTCCGAGGGGCAAGATGTAGATGATAAACAGAAGGGGCCCTAAGACAGAGCTCAGGGGCACACCAGTAGTAATGGGGAATGAATTTAAAGTGTGAGATTTGAATTGTATGAACTTGTGTGCAGCCAGAGAGAGGAGAACCAAGTGAGATGTGTATGAGAGACACCAAGGACTGCCAGGTAGAAAAGACTGAAAAGGGAGTAATCTGGAGATCGTGTAATGTAATGTTGTTAAGCAGAAAAAGGAAAGATTTGAAATTTCCTTCTCAAGAGCAGATTATACCAGAGTAGTATATGGATTTTGCTGAAGCATACAGTTCTTATATAATAGAATATAGTTATTGCACATATCCTTGTGAAGGGTGAGTTCAGTATTCTTGGCAAGGGGTTCAAGCTGGCGCCTTTTAGCTTTGAGTTGGTGCACGGTGGGAGTGAACCATCAAGTGGAATAGGAGAAGGAAAAAGATCTGTGTTTCAGAGGAGCAAAGGTGATAAGAAGGATGTTGAATTTGTTGTAGAGAGAAATTAGTTGGTAAAGAGTATAGAGACTTCATGGAGTGGTAGGGTGATCTATGGCCAATGAAAAAGTGACCAGATAAATATTTTTGATTTTACTGAAAGAAATGTAATGGGGAGGGTGGATTTTGGAGAGAGACAAACACTTTGAAAGAAATTAATTTCTGGGATGTTGTGGGGCTGTCTTGACTAACATGCTTGTGCAACATCCTGTGGACATCAGGTACAGCACCCCTGGATTGGAAGACTGGGGTGGTGGTCCCCCTCTTTAAAAAGGAGAACAGAAGGGTGTGCTCCAATAACGGAGGGGTCATACTCCTCAGCCTCTTAGGTCTATTCAGGGTTACTGGAGAGGAGGGTCCACCATATAGTCAAATCTTGGATTCTATGGAAAGTGGCCATGGAACGGTGGACCTACATCCTTGGCAGGGTCCTGGAGGTGGCATAGGTAGTTTGCCCAACCAGTATATATGTGTTTTGTGTCCCTCTGGGACTCCTGTCAGAAGTTCTCTGGGAGTATGGGGTGTCAGAGGCCCTTATATGGGCTATCAGGTCCCTGTACACTCAGTGTCGGAGTTTGGTCCACAATGGCTGTAAGTCAGACTCATTTCCCTTGAGGGTTGGACTCCACCATAGCTGCCCTTTGTCAACCATTCTGTTCATATTGTTTATGGACAGAATTTCAAGGTGCAGCTGAGGAGCAGAGGGGGTCCAGTTTGGTGACCTCAGAATCGGGTCTCTGCTTTTTGTAGATGATGTGGTTCTGTTGGGTTCATTGGGCAAGGATCTTCAACTCTTACTGGAGTGGTTCACAGCCAAATGTGAAGTGGCTACTTTGAGAATCCGCACCTCTAAATTTGAGACCATGGTCCTCAGTCGGAAAAGGGTGGAGCGCCTTCTCCAGGTTGGGGATCAGATACTGCTTCAAGTGGAGAAGTTCAAGTATCTCGGGCTGCTGTGCAGTGAAGGAAGAATGGAGTGGGAGATTGATAGGTGGATCGGTACAGCGTTCATAGTGATGCAGACTCATCTGGGAGGCTCAGTGTACAGCTGCTGCTCCTCCACATCGAGAGGAGCCAGATGAGGTGGCTCAGGCACCTGGTGAGGATGCCTCCTGGACACCTCCATGGTGAGGTTTTCCAGGGCATGTCCCACTGAGAGGCGACCCTGGGGAAGACCCAGGACATTGGAAGAACTATGTCTCTCGGCTGGTCTGGGAACGCCTCGGGATGAGCTGGACAAAGTGGCTGGGAGAGGGAAGTCTAGGTCCCCCTGCTTAAGCTACTGTCCCCACAATCTGACCACAGGTAAGCAGAAGAAGGTGGGTGGATTGATTAATTTCTGGTCAGAGAAGCAAAAGAAATGGACTTTGCAGTCTGCAGGTGTAACACCAGAGCAGCAAACTAAGTCCAGAATATGATGTTTGGAGTGAGTGTAGAAGTTAAAGAATTGTTGTGGTACAAAACTATCTGGACAGGATCCAAAGTCTCTGGTAAAAGGATTAATGTCATTGTTCATATGGATATTGAAGTCACCAAGTAGTATCATGTTTGGAGACAGTGCGAATATATGAGCCAGAAGAGCTGTGAAGTCATTTTACAAATCCTTATTAAGTTTTGGTGGTCAATACACAATACATAAAATGAGAGTAATTCCAGGGAGTTCCTACTTAGCTTTGTATTATGAATATGACTAATGAGGAAGTAATGGTGGCCAGCCATTGGCTGAGCCAACTCTCAATCAAAAATTTTAGTGCAAAAATTCAGCTGCAGAGGTACAAACAAAATGAACCAAAGATGCAAATCTAAGCAAAATTTAAGGTTGAGAGAACATTTTTGAAAACTTATTTTTTCAATTAATAGTGAGTTAACTGTGAAAATCTTTTGAATATCCATCCATCCATTTTCTATACCTGCTGAATCCATCCACAGGGTCCCAGGGGTCTGCTGGAGCATATTCGAGTTTATTACAGGCAATAGGCAGTTACACCCTGGACAGTCCAAATCTTTTGAATAGTATCAATTAACAAAAAAGTATGGATTGACAGCCATAATTTAGATATAATAAGTAAGTAAGAGGCACACACACTATGCTGATGTTTCTAGGTTGGTGCAGAGGAAGCTGCTAGCAATTTATTAATGTACAGTGAAGAAGGTCCACAGAGCCAGAATAGTAATTTACATGAACTGACATTAAAACAAAAACTGTTTTGTACTAAAATTAGTTCTATGAAGTATAAGGATGTGGAAGTACTACACTTTGTAAGTACACTATTCAGATTACAGTATTACAGTAAGGCTATGCTATACCCTTTGTCATAGAATTAACAAGTATTTCTTTTTACCTAACATTTGTTATTTGTTTTAATAAATGAACATGACGTTATCAATCATGTTACATTTCCACAAAAAAAAATTATGTTGACCATTGAGATACAGAAGTTAAAAAAAGAGTACTCTGCTACAACCTTTTTGACATTTGAGTAATTTTTTTGTGAGAAAAAGTGAGCAGAAGGACTGAAAGCAGGAAACGAGAGAGCATAAAAGGACAGGATTGAAGTAAGAAGAAATGAGGGAGAGATGGAAACAAAAGGAAAGGAGAACAGAGAGGAGGAAACGGGATGAGGACACATTAGGAGGAACAGGATGCAGAAAGCAGAGAACAAGAGACTACAGCGGAAGAGCAGAGAAGAAAAGAACAGAGAAACAGGAGTCACTTTGCATCCGTTTGATCCTGTTATATTTAAAGATAAAACAATTCAGGGCCAGGTAAATCGATGCTGAGGAAACTTGTTTGCTTGTTTAGCATGACCACAGCACCACCATATATAGAAGAAATGAAACCCATCTCTAATGATCTGTGGTGATTTCAAAGTTCCTGTGAAATCCTGTTTTGACTGCTAAACAATATCTCTTACCCCTTTATTCATGATCTCTTTTTGGGTTTAGCTGGAAGACAGCTGTTTAATAAAATGAACTTATTTCAGTCATGTCAGGCAGACTGAAAGACTGTAGCTCGAGTGTGATGAAGAATGTATGCTTTAGCACTCATCTGTTGAGAACCTGGGCCATGTGAGTGACAGTAATGTAATTCACAAGTTAAAAGCTGTTGTGGAAAAACGTGTTGAACATCTCTGTATAAACACATTTTAACCACTAGATGACTGCAATAATGGAGTGAGACTGAAATATTATAACACTCAAGCACAGACTTGGCAATGTGGCTCCACGTAGTAAACTTTTATATATTTATTTTTGCATGAGAATCCAAGTACAGCAGTTTAACCAGAAAACAACATCTTTGCACCTGTATAAAACCGCTAAACCTAAACTTCATAGACACAATACTGGCCTAAACTGAGTGCACTGATAATGAACTCACAGAGTGACAGAAAATACATTTTCCATCAGAAAAACTGCCAAAGGAAGTATGTCATTTGAGAATAATCCTTGGCCAATTGACACTATGCAAAGTTTACTTTTAATGTAGCTAAAGCTAAAACCACTACATGAACTTGAAAACAAAACCAAGATACAGAAGTCAATAGACAAGTGCAAGGTACCTGTCAGAAAGAAATTGAACTTTTCAAAATCTGAAGCTCTCATTCATTTTGACCCAACCAACTACCACTGAGAACTCTGAGCCAAGCAAAAAGTATACTCAGATTGAGCAGGAAGCCCTGGCAATAGTATTTGAAGTGAAGAAGATCCATGAAATTTACATTACTGACTACACAATCACATCTATTTCCAGTCTACACACTGATATACAGTCACTGGCAGCCAGCCACATACAGAGATGGAGACCAATACTGTCTGCTCACCAATATGAAATCAAGTACAAGAAAATCAGACGGGTACTGTAATGCAGATGAACTGTCTGGGCTTCCCCTGCTTGTCACACAGACTGAGTCAGCAAAAGCTAAAATCTTATACCACAAGGAAGGAGTCACTGCTCCAGTGACCTCAATTCATGTGACAAAACATACATATCTTGTTCCAGTCCTGTCAGAGGTTATGGACATCATTGCCTGTGGAAGGTGAGGAGAGTGACATAGTTTGAAGCATTACCTGGTGAAGAAATGAGCTGTCCATGCACATTGGACAGAGACTGTAAGCACCTGTTTCTCGTGGCCAGCCCTGGATGCAACAGTAGAGGAGACACTACAATCATATTTGGTCCCATTACAACCATTGGACCAGTGAAACTGGCCCAGAGAACCTTGGCAAAGACATGGTTTGAACGTTGCTTGAGCAGTGGAGAAGTGAATGGTTTTGGTGGTTGACACAAATAGCAAATGGCATAAGGTTGCTGTAATCAAAAGCCATTCTTCAGAAAGAATCACCAAAGAGCTGAAATCTGGTTTACCAGAGAAATGTGTTAGTGATAATGTCCCATAATCTGTGTCTGAAGAGATCAAAATATTTCTGGGGGAGAAAAGAATTCAACACATCAAGTCTGTGCAATCAGTTACAAATGAGTTAGCTTAAAGATTTGTATGTGTCTATTTATATATATATATATATAAATATATATATATATGTGTGTGTGTGTGTGTGTGTGTGTGTGTGTACTGTATGTATGTATGCACACACACACACAGAGCTTAGAAGCGCATGATAGGAAATTTACATAAACTTTCACTCTTGATTATCATTTTTAAGAATAATAAGGGGTGAAACAACAAAGTGACTTTAAGGGAGATTATTGATGTGAAATGTGTTACCTTGGTGAAGTGAAATCAAGAAAAGAAAACTCTTTCACAGCTTGCTTACAGTCGTCTTGAGGGCATACAAAATTATCTCAGGATGTCGATTAAAAGACTGAAACAAGATCTCTCTACCAGGTGGAATTGTACATTTTACATGATGCTAAACACTGTGGGGCAGATGAGAGCTTTAGATCCATATGCTGCTGATTTTGACCTCATGACACAGACAGAAAATCATTGAAGAATTCCTGAAAATATGATCACTCCACCTGCCTCCTGTGAGCAGCTGATCAAAGAAATCAGTTTTACCCAGGCATCTGCTGCAGACATTACACTTGCTCTTGTGGCACTAACACAACTGCTTAAAAGAGAGAGAGAGATGGGTGCAGCATTGCAGGCCAACAGACTGCCAAAAAGAATACTGGAATCTCTCAGGAATCGTTCTTTATTATATGAAAATCAGTATTTTGATTGAGATAAGATGGAGGGAGCATGCACTATGCTCCTTGAAGTCATGAATGAAATAGACAGCAGAGACAGTCACCATCAGAAACCAGTTCTGATGATGCTGAACCCAAGAAGATCTGTTAAAAGTTAAAAATAAAAGTCATTGTTTTTGGAACAACAAAATGAGAATACCATAACATTCAATACTTGGTCCATTTGTATCCAGTCTTTTTATAAATGATTTGTCTTTAAGTTGCCCAGCAGCCAGTTGCCAGCTTTACACAGATGATTGGACTTATTTTAAGTCCACTGAACTTAAAATAATCGTATACTTATTTTGGAAAAAAATTGAAAAATGTTCATGCATGCTATGATTTTTTTTTCACATTTTTCCTACAGTTTGGGCTTAAGTAATCAATCTGATACATCTCATCTCTATAAAAACAGACAGGGCAAATGATGTTTAGGAAGTCCAGTCATTGACATCACTGTCAAATATTTCAAAAATATAATTTACTTAACTATGATAGCTTAACTAAGTTGATTTTCAAGAGTTTTACACCAGAGTACTATTCCAGACACATCCACAGAAACGACTATAACAGAGTTACAAGGGACATGTTGAACGTTAACTGTAAGATACCACACCGTAAGAAGACCGCTTTCACTTTAAAGACCTGTCAACTCTGTAACACATTACAATTCCAAAAAAAATAATTTTAGACATAAAACTGTATACAACGAAGGTTTAATTCTGGCTAAAAGAAAAAAAAAACTGCACCCACTAATGGAGGTAACATTTGACGTGCAGAATGTTATGGTTCATGATATGTAGATATAAAAAATATAAATATAAAATGTAGATATATGTAGCGCTGGTTATGTGATAGGTATTTTAGCATACTATGTTAATGTAGATTTTGTATATTTATCATTTAAAGGCTGGTTGGAGTGACTATATATGTATTTTATTGTGTTGTATGATATAGTGTCAACATGCTGAGCTTTTGAATTTTATTGTATTGCTTAGACTATTGTAAAAGCACATCTAGAGGAAAGACTTGAAAGCTAGCAATAGCTATGAACTCTTTGTACAATACATTAGTTGCAGTTCTTTGTATTGAGACTATGTTAAACTGTATCCTTCCTATTTAAACTGTATTCTATTCTATTCTATTCTATTCTATTCTAAAGAATATGTCTTGTCCACAGTTTTTTTTTTTTAATTTAAATGAAGCCTTTTAAAAAGGAAGAGCTTACAGATATTTTTTTTTTTTTACATTTTTTAAAATTCTTATCTTTAACTTTGGAGCTATATGCAGACCTGAATGAAACCACTATAGCAAAGAAAGCCCACCCCTTAGATCAGCGGTCCCTAACCCCCGGGCTCTTGACCGCTACCGGTCCATGGTCATTTGGTACCGGACTGCACAGAAAGAATAAATACCTTACATTAGTTCGTTTTTTTTTTTTTTTTCTGATTCTGAACGATGTTTTATTTTGGAAAATTACCGGATTCTCTCTGCCACATATGTGTATGTGTAAGGTAGTGTGTCCCGAGTGGTTCAGCAATGAACAGACATACAAACATTTTAAAATCTCACGTTGATGATTTAT
>JAOWBL010001912.1:0-12635 GCA_028564865.1 Zenarchopterus dispar
ATGTGAAATTATATATTTTAATATATAAGTCACACCTGAGTATAAGTCGCAGGACCAGCCAAACCATGAAAAAAGTGCGACTTATAGTCCGAGAAATACGGTATGTTTTTGTACACACACAAACACATACACACACGTAAAAAAAAAAAAAAACAAAAAAACAAAAAACCCCCAGCTGTTATAAGCAAGGTAGAGGGGGGTTTAGCTGTTGCACATGACTTTATATAAATTTTAAAAAGAAAATCGAGTGGAACCAAAAACAATATTAAATTACTAATGAAAGCTGTAACTTTATTGACACATGGTCTCGGTACGATCCTGGAGACCGCTGTCATGGCTTCACAATGACAACCAGTCCACAGATAAATCTCGTTTCTCACAGCGTCTCGCCTGAAACACACTTCCTGACACCAGCGAGAGGAAAACGCCCCTCGGTCTATGGAGGCTGGCCGTTTCCAACTCTACGATGTCTAAAATGTTGAGAGGTAGGAGATGAGGAGGACATGAGCCTGGAACCAGGAAGTGATGTCTCCATCCAACATCTGCCACGTCTCCTCCAGCTTTAAATCATCCCAGTTGGACTGAAAACGTTCCCTCTGAACCCAGGAACCAAATGATGAATGACGCCGTCGGTGTAATACCACAGTGTGACAGTCGTTCATTAATCCTTGTTGGGGGATGCTTACGACAGCAGAACAAGCAGAGAAATGCTTCATCCTGCTAGGCTGTAATCAATCTCAAATTTCCCTTCAAACCCAACAATGAAACCGTCTTTGAAATGCCATCACTATTTTCATTAACTTCACTGGAAAGTCTAAATGTACCATTTGGTTTTATTAGATATTGACAGGTGCCTTATTCATTCAGTTATTGTTTCCCACATTGGTTTGACACACTTTTTATTTACACCAAACCTGCTGAATAAGTCCATCAAAATCTGAACCAAAAACATTTGAGCGGAACGAGACAACAAACAAAACAAGTTTGGCCCAAACATGGTTCAGATCTGCAGCTTTCTTTGGTCTCCACTGGGTCTCCTTGATGGACAGCTCGGAGTTTGTGAGTTCTGCTGCCTCAGCTGATTATCCCCAACAGTACCAACAATAGACCCGGTTAGGCTCGAATATGATTCATATCTGGGTTCTTACTACCCCGTATAAATAAAGGAGGTCTGGCCCAAGACAGGCCCACGTCTGCTGTTTACTTTGGCCCACATGTGTTGGTATGGTAGGGTGCTTCTACTCGACCCAGCCAAGGGTCCAAATACTTGTGACCATGTGATATTTCAGTTTTTCTTTTTTTAATAAATTTGAAAAAATTTCTACATTTTTGTTTTTTTCGGTCAAGATGGGGTGCTGAGAGTACATTAATGAGAAATAAAATGAACTTTTTTGATTTTAGCAAATGGCTGCAATGAAACAAAGAGTGAAAAGTTTAAAGGGGTCTGAATACTTTCCGTACCCACTGTGTGTATATATATGTATGTATATATACATATATATATACACACACACACATATATACATATACATATATTTATTTATATATAAATATATCTATATATGTGTGTGTGTGTATATATATATATATATACACACACAACTATTTATATTACACAGACAGACAGACAGATAGATTTCTTAATATTTGAGCTCCATGTAGTCCACAGAACACATGCTATAACCTAGTGTAGGCCCAGTTTATGATCTTTGGGTCACATTAAGACCACATAAGACTTGGCAGCGCCGTACCTGAGCCAGAAATGTTAAAAGTAGACGAGGTGAGGTTCAGATGTGTCTGCTATCTGGGTTTACCATCTACACCTCTTCCCCAAAACAGTTTCATCCTTTGATGTGATGTTCTGAGATGAAGACGCCTCTTTGAAGCTGTCTGACAGATCTGCTTGGCCACCGCCTCTTCCTGCCCTTTATCCTTCAACACCAGCCTTTTCCCCTCTCTACTTGGGAGTCTGGTAGCGAGCCGGCTCCGGCAAAACCTCCCACACAGACAGTCTCTGTAAATAAATAGTTCCTTTTCAATTAATATTGAAACTTTTCCATTAATATTCATCGAGGGGCATGAGCAATCCAGAAGCCCAACCATGCAGAAACAGAGAATGGAGGTGTGCGACAGGGGAGCAGCAAAAGGTACAGGAGAGGCTCAGCCAGATGAGAAGGAGGTGAAAAAGACAGGAGAGGAACGACAGCCTGGAAAAGACAACGAAAAAAAAAAAAAACCTGAGCGCAGCGATGTGTGTCCATAAATGAAAGTTGACCTTGCCAGCAGCTGTGCTCTCTGACTTATGAGACAATTATCTCTCACCAAGCTCCTATTGGTGTCTCCTCTTAATAGCCCCAGATGTGTATGTGTGTGTTCACGAGCGCGAGTGTATGTCCAGGAGTGTCTCTGCATCTGTGTTGGAGTTAACGATCCGGGCATTAAAGACTCCATCTAAAACCACACCCACTTCAGAAACGCAGCGGCGAGGAAACTGTTGCAGACTCGTACGTCTTCCTGTGCTGGCTTCAGGTATCATACGCCACTGCAAAAGTCTTGTGCTTGTTGTTTTATCAGTTATGGCGTCTGCATTTATTTTCCAGTTATAAATCCCGGGAAAATACAGAAACCTGGTGTCCTTTAAAACCTAAACAGAAGGGAAACTGAACTGAAATAATCTCGAACGTCTCATTAAAGAGGTAAACCTGTGCACGGCCGAGTCATCTTCTGGCTTTATTTTGTATTGCCTTGAGGTCAACTAATAAAGGGTTAATTACATGACTGATGTTGACTATCAGCCAATAAATCAACCAATCAATAATCAGTCTATCAATAAAATCTTTCTAATATTAGCACTGGATTTTTTTTCATTTGTAGCTGAAAGAGACTCAAAAAAAACATGATCAATAAAACATTGATATATGTCATGTTCTCTCGTTCGAAAATATGTATTGATTTAGCTCATAGAACTGTAATGATTACATTAATTATGTTTTTTATTGGTGAACTTGTCTTCTAGCGGATGTTTGTGGGTAGATTTAAACCATTTAAGCTACAACTTCTTTAAAAACCTTTGTGTTGATCACTTACCACAGTAAACTAAGTTTTTATTTGCCTGTTTTTTGTGTTTCTTTATGTTTTGGTTTTTTATAACTTGTCTTCTGTTGACTGGTTGATTTGGTATGCACTTCAGTGGCTACCAACATGGCCGCCACACAGCAAAACAGGCGGGTTTCCTTCAGCTGGAGTCCAGAATAAAACCTATGTTGCTGGAATTGTAACGATTTCCTTCTTGCTCTTCTAAGCCATTTTATATTTATATTTATATTTATAGTGACCAACCTGGTAGGACCTACTGACTTAGCAAACTACCACTGAATACCACTGGGGGGCAGTAGTACACTACTTTATTTCTGCAAGTCACCAATAACAAAAACAAGAAGAAGACAAACAAAGTGGAACAACAAGACCAACATTGAAGGAGTTGAGATGGTTGCTGCATTCCTGTTTGCCGTTAGCATACACTGTAATGGTGGCGATGAATTAAAGAAGACTCAAGCTGGAAAAGGGTATGGAGAAGGCTGAAGAACGTCATCTTCTACCCAACAAACAACCACCAGCAGTTTTTCAGGATCATGCAGGTTTCAGCCTTATAGAGGTTCCTGAAAGTTCTCAAACCCTATAGAGCTGGTTTCCAATGTTCCTCCACTAAAAGTTACCTGCCCACTGAGTTCCTGGAACAATGTTTACCTGTTTGGGTAGCTAGCCACACTATTAGCAAGGTCAAAATCATAAAACATGAAGACTGTTTAGTAATAAAAGTCCAAGTGTTTTTTGGGTCAAGTTTAGAGAGCAGTTGTGAAGACCACACCCCCCATTTCCTGTTTCCTGTTTGGTGCAGTCACCTTGTTATTGGAGACACGGCTGCTTCATTGCTAATCGACAAACTAGGACCAGTTTAGTGTTATTTTACACGGCGGCTATTATAATGTTAGTGGCCGAGTAGTTGAGGCTCTCTAATCACATCACATCGACTTCTGAAACTTCACTACCTCCATCTTTTACAGCATCTTATCTCTAAAACCTCGACACTACTTCCCCTCCAGCTAAAGCCGAGAAGAAAAAAAAAGGAAAAATCCATTATTTCATTTGTGCTCCAAGAAAGCAGGGAGGCAAAGGAAGGTGGGCAGGCATCAATAATTGGCGGAGTTTACAGAAGGCGAGTACTTTTGTCCTCGCTGGCCTCTGATCCTATTGAGCAGAAAGCCATAAAACCCCGTGTACACACTCTACTTACCACCGAGTTTAAGAGCTCAGCCACAGCTGGTCCCGTTTCAAACTGCCAACAATAGACCGCCGGGTCCTCGCCGTTACTATAAACTGCTTTGTCATTCAAGCGTTACATAACAGAAAATGTTTCCCTCCGTTCGACCCTCTGGGATACTTTTTAAAAAAATGCTTTAAATCGGCCCTATAAGTTTCTGTATTTTATACTTTGTGTGTTTGGCATTTGTTAAGACTATTTATTCTTTACCATTTTTTTAGGTGTAGTTTTTAGTTTGTGTAGCTGTTGATCCAGGCGACCACCTCCGTCATCAAGACACCCGTGAATTTGATCGTTTTTCATTTTGAGCCACAAAAGAATCAGGACATGTTCAACGAAAACGCTGGAAAAGGAAGTGGTACCAAAAAAAAAAGAAAAAGAAACGCCTGAAAGGAAATTTAAAACTAATTAGGTTAATTAGCAGCAGGTCGGTGATGTGAGTGAGTTTAAAATGAGCGTCTTAGAGTCCCTCAAGGGTGAAGAAGGATGGAGGTTCACCAGTCCGTGAAAAACAGTCAGACAGTTTAAGAAGAATGATCCTCAGGGTGAAACTGTCAAGATGTTGGATATCTCGTTGTCTCACGTTCATAATATCATCAGTAGTGTCAGAATCTTGAGGAATTTCTGTGACGAGGCCAATAATCAATAATCAATAATCAATAATGGCTACGTCTCCAGGTCCTAAAGTCATCCAGAAATCATTGTCCAACAACAAAACTCATCCTGCCTTCCAGAAATGCTGCTGAAAGCTCCGTGAGGTAAAGAAAAGCTACACGTGAGCACAATCAAGACATGCTGCTGTCTTTCCGGGGTCAAAGGTCATTTAATATGGGCTGAGGAAAAGTGGGAAAATGTTCTATTGTCAGACGAACCCAGATAACAAGTTCTGTTTGGAAACTACAGAAGCGGCGTCCTCCAGACCAAAGAGCAGAAGAAGAACGCATCATCGCCGGGTCTGTCGAGCCCAAGTCCAGGACACCAGACCGAATTTTAAAGGAATTGTGACTTGACCCAGACTTGAGCATCGCTGACTTGGACTCAAGTCCAAATGCAGTTAACGAGTGGATTACCTCCATTCAAACTTGTAAACCAGAGATCTGACTTTTCTTTGATCTTATACGCCATAATAACGTGGCAAAAGATCATATCTACGATTAAGTTCTGTATTAATTTAAACGAGTCAAAGTTTGGAAAAGAAGTTGAGCAGTGAATAATCGTCTCAGTGTAACCTCCACTTCTTTTGAAGACAACGTCTTGTCCAGGGAAGACCTCGCACGTCTCAGCGAGACCACGCTAAACCACTACCACAGTAGTAGAAACATCTGGATGCTGAACTGACCCACCTACATTATTTTAATATTTGTCCTGTCGTGAAATAAAAGACACAAAGACGACCCGGGACTGTCGAGCAGCTCAAATCAGACGGGAACAGGACACGACTCCAGAAGCTCCATCAGCTGACGTAGAGAGGGATGCTACACACTAAAACACACATCATCATGTCTCCACGTTTTTAGGCGGTTGCTGCCGTCTACTTCAAGATGTACATTTGTGCTTAAAATATGGACATTTTTCTAATTTATGTTTCCATCAGTAAAAACTTGGTCCCTGCAGGGATAATAACGTTCTGCTGCAAACATCCGTCCAGATGATTGGACCAGCCGTGAACAGCTGAAGAGCTGGACGCTGGTCCATCTCCAGCTCTCGGTGGTTCTGTATCATCTGCCCTCTTGTAGAAGATCCTCCTTCCCTCTCCATAACACCGTATTCCCGTCCCGCTGCCCATCTGCGCGGGATTATCAGATTAGCATCTGCAGATTTGCCTCCTGACAGGCGCTGCATGTGTGTCCGAGTGCGGGTGGATTGTGCACACTTGGCCCGTGCACGGAGCTGTTTTTAAAACTCACCCTCCACCCCACTCTGCCAAGCTGCCACATCACGCCCGACACCTCCATCTTTCCCCGCCGGTTATTACTGACGGCGTCGGTTTTTTTCACTGGGAAGAGTTCACCACGTTTTTGTGGAAAAATCCCAGCTGGCGTGGAGCTCGTCTCACTTCAGACGGCTGATGGACTTCCTGAGCAGGAGACGGCGGGGTGGTCGTCTCCTCGCCGTTGGATCGGTGAACCATCACAGATTTAATCTGACGTATGTTCCCTCCCTGAGTTCCTGAAGAAATCATTTGATCACTTGTTGGATTAAAAAATAAAAATCCTTCCACATGAATCACTTGCTTCTCCCTTTTTGCATGTTCACACTTTTAAACTGCCGTCAGTCCTTAACGTTTACCTCAAATGCAGATGTGAGCAGATGTGATGGTACCCTAACAGCACATCTGCTCACATCTCAAACAGGATCAAAGTTTCTCATCCACATCTTCATACCTTCACCACCAGCAAACCAAAGCACCTGCTGGTGCCCCTAAAACTAACCATTAATGATCACTTCATAGTCCACAAATTCTTTAACCGTATCAGTTTCCAATATTATTCACAAAGAGGTCCACTAACCATGGTGCAGTTTGCTGTCACCGTGAGCAACGTCCTGAACTTGGACACCAGCTCCCAAAGATGTGAGATGTTCCAGGAGCTCAGAGAGCAAATATGCTGAAGGTCATGAGATCATCTCCAAGCAGCTTCAGGTTCCTGAGAGGAAAGTTATGGATATCGAGGAACGGGAGACATCCTCCCTGGACATGTCTTCAGGACAAAATACAACCCCAGGCTGGACAGAAAGGTGGTGTAGATAATGGACCAAGAGCAAAGAAAATGTCCAAAAACACTACGGCTGAATTTATCTTCAGCAACAATGTGTTTGAGTTTATATCTACCTAAATCAATCAGAAAAATCCAATTTGTGTTAAACACCAAATTATTAATAATAATAATAACGGCTGCCGTTTCAATTTGTTTGTTTGTTTTCTCCTCCAGGGAAGGGTAGCAGCAGATTTGTCTGTTTGTGAAAGCTTTTAAAATAAAGAATAAAAAGAGAAAAATGCAGGTTTTTGTTGAGGGAATCGCTGCAGATTTGATATTTACCTTCAGTTTAAGAGTCGTGCAGCTGATAAACTTCTAAAAGTGACAAATGAAAGAAAATAAGCTCAGCTGCTTTTGTTGATTTATACTTTAAATCTTGAAAGAGATTCATCATTCGCATAAACACAGATATAAACACAAACAAGAATTAATTTCAAATGAACTATCTCCCGCTGATGAACTCCTGATCCAATTTGATTAATTATTAGCTAATAATTAGTAGATGCACAGTTAAAAGAGGTAGATTGTTTAAAATAGATGTTTTTCATTCTTGAAACCAAATATTTGGGTTTCTAAAGTTCAAAAATCTTGGCTAAAAATCATCGTTTATTTCCTTTTAATATGAGACAAGTGAGGAGACAATCATGGTCAACTTTATAACCGACGAGTCATAAATAATCACTTTTTTTAATAAATCCTAACAGAGATGATGAGTTACTAAAACTGATTATGTTCTGTAGTAATGAATCGTTATTGATTAATGAAGAGCTGGGTTTTAATGTCGCTGTCCGAGGTCCTGAAAAGTGCTTCTAAAATAAAAAGTAAAACTTCACCTCTAATAACTTGATGTTTATGACAACCCAAAACTCGTAGTACTTAGTGGTGGATGTGGGAGCAGGACTGATGTGATTCATTGACGGACAACTATGATTTACCAAAATAAAACATTTAACTCCGAGTCAAACTTGAGCCCGACTTGACTGACCCGGTTCAGATGAAGCTTCTTTCAGCTCACCATCAGGACGGATCACATGGATCTTTCTTCTTACAGTTTTTGAACTTTTATTACAAATGTCCAACTTAAACTCAACAACAATCGTCCCTCTGATGTTAGAGTCAGTGTTGGTTCTGGTTCGGATCCGGCTCGGACCTCAAGTAAAGTGGATCAGTTTTGGTTTTTTGGCGTCTCTTAAGTGACGTTTGGTGTCAGACTGAGACGATAACGAGCTTTCACGGGCAGGAACATGTCAGCAGAGGGGAAAGTGTGTGTTCGGGCTGAGGGCCTTAAGTGATATTTTTATTTTTGATTTTTTACCTCTGGAGGACGGAGTGAGATGTCAAGACTGCAGACAAATGTTGTGTAAACAGCCTCAGACTGCAGGGACCCGTCTTTACAAGTGGCAGCCATCTGCATGTGTTTATGTCAGCGAAGACACAGAGCTTCAGGAGATCTGTTATTATAGTTTTAAAAAGATCTTTTTTTTTTTTTTTTACTTCAGCACATTTATTTAAGTGTGACTAACAACTCCAACGCCGAGACATAATAAAACGCTGTCACTGTCGCTCTGAACACGTCGCCGTCACCTTCCCAGCTCGGGGTAACCACGCAGCTCTCCCATCGCCGACTTTCACGTGAAATCGCGCCGCGTTCGCTGCGTCTCAGAAAAGGGGCGGTCCTAACTCATCAAGCATGAAAGTCTGAGAACTCCATCAGCTGTATCCACCATGTTGGCAACTCAGCACAGTTTACTCACCACCTGCAGCTCAGACTCATCAGCTCCTGGCTCGGGAGCTGCTGGAACCGTCCTCCATCACGACCCCCAAAAACAACCACAAAATCCCCCAAACATCAGCTCACAACCAAAACTACAGTTCTCTGCAGAAATCTTGGAAAAATTAAATGCTTAAAAGCAACAGGAGATCCAACACGCCCAATACTGTGCAGCTGTAACTTCCACATGCACTGAAGCTCCTGCTTCCTGGAGACTATGACCATATAAGGAACCGGAACATTCTGATGTCATAGAGAACAACCGGTAGAAAAAAAGGTCCGCAAACAACCCGTCTCAGCACTTTCAAAACAATATTTAATGCACAAGAATACTACAGCGTATTCTTACGCACAAAAATGTGCACAATTCACAATAAATTAAAAAAAACAATAATAATTTTATATGAGGCTCCTCTTTACGTAAAATTTAGAAAAGGAAAAAAGTTCTTAAACACAAAATGATTATAAAAATAACTTCTGAAGCCCTTGTCAGTTAACAGGTCCCACATTATGTTTTTTAAAAATTTTCAAAAGATTCAAAACTGACTTAAACTATAATGAGGTTCAAAATCGGGGGCTTACTAACGTCACGTTACGTCACGCGCCCCCCCCCCCCCATTTATCTCCATGACTGGGACACATGTGAATGGGTTCAAGAGGTAACCTACAACATCTGGGGGGAGGGGCATGATGCTCACTGCAGCACACAGGAAATGGAGGTTTTAACAGACCCAGAGAGTGTCTGAGTCGCAGTACAAAAAAAAAAAAAGATTTTGGTGATAGATAGATATAAATAGGGATCAAAATAGCACAATATAACGGCTTTAAACTTTTACAGACCAAGTTACCGCGGGCGATACAAAAGGCTAAAACATTAAATATCTTAATTTACTGAAATTTGATGCAAATGAGTCTATTACAAAATACATTCTGTTCTTTTCTTCCATATCAAAGAAGCATGAAACTAAGCGTTCAGGTAATGTTCGCAGCAGTTGAGATAAACTGGAGCTATTTAAAGCTGCACTCAGCACTTTACATTATTCATGGTCCAAATTATTACGCGTAATGTAAAAGGATTTGCTCCGAGGGGAAGATCCACGGCTGCAACCTCCAGCTTCGACTAAAACGTTGCATTCCTGCACATTTTTGTCCAGTTCCACAGATTTCTTCAGCCGACGTCTTTCCCGCCAAAACCAGGTGTGTTAGTATATACTGTTGTGAGTAAACAGAGGGGGATTAAACCTCGTCAAGTTTCTTTTTTTTCCTTTCTTTTTTGTCAGCTATTGACAAGATTCCCCACTTTGTGATGTGTTACAGTCTCACCGCTCTTATTAACATAATTAGCAGCATGCAGCTGTTTTTAATGTAAAACAACACTTAAACTCGTTAAAAGGTTCTCTGCTGATGCAGCAGCTCAGAGCTGTTCGACATGGTGGAGACGTTTAGCAGCTAATGAAGACGGCGCCGCTGAAGCGTTGGTGGAAACCAAATCAGGACTGAGAAGAGAACGAATAGAGCACATAATCCACAGATGAAGATGATGAGGATGAGGATGAGGAGGAGGAGGAGGAGGAGGCAACGATACTTTTCAGTCTCATGATATCAAAATGTTGCTTCTCTCACCGTCAGGGTTGAGCCACAACTTGTCAAAGTTCAGAAATTATTTTCTTCACAATAACTAAACTTCAGGTGACATCTCAAATAAAAGCAAAAAGCTATATGATATATATATATGCATGTGTATATATATATATATATATATATATATATATATAGACCTCTTATGAACTCAGGATTTTTCATGATTTTATTTACTTTATTAATGTACATCCATGTTTGTAGATTACAGAAAAATGCTGTAAAGTGGAATGCACCGAGACCGAGCCAGGGGGTACACCAGAACATGAAAACAGCCAGAACCATCTACCCTCTTCTTCAGGTATCTCTTCCTAACGTGGTTTGACTTTGTCCTGATGTTGATGGACATCCTTGGAAAAGATGTGGTCCTGAAGGCAGCATGTGCTGGTCTAAAATCCCAGGATCCTTTGCTGCTATCACACAAGTGCAAGCCTCGGACACTAATACAGTCACCCATCACAGAGCCGGGCTTTAAGACTTGTTTCTGATAACCGCCTCATTGGTCCTTTTTTCCCCGCCTCCCCTCAAAAAAAAAAAAACAAACAAAAAAAACAAACACTATCTGGAATACTGATTTGTCTGATCATAACACAAGTGGACCAGCGTGTGATGGTCCACTCTGGTCCACCTCCGAACTCAGACGCTGATGGACACATAGGACTTTTTTTTGTTTTTTGTGCAGGAAAGTTTCAAGTCGCCCCTCTGACTATAAACTCTCTATTCTCATCTTTGACCAAGGTTTTCCAGTAGTAATCCCTTGTCCATGTGCTTATATCAGCATCTGATGAGCGGCGCTTCTTGATGCTGTGCCATCTGAGGGATCAGGGATGTGGGTGTTCGGCTTAAGCTGAAGCGATTCGCCTTTACACTCTCAAATTCATCCAGTTTCTTTGAATCGCTTCATATTTATGCACTAAAGTCAAATATCTCTTTAAAACTTTTTTCTCCCAAATATTTACATTTTCTCATGCATTTGTTTGAAAAATTAAACCATTTCTTTGCTCTGTAAAGACTTTCATTTCTTTTTTTAAATGTGCTGCAGCCCAGAAAAAAGGAAATACTGATCTATTACTGATGTTGACTGGAAAGGAAAAAGTGAAACAAAAGTCAAATATCAGCATCAATCTTGTTTTGTTTTTTTTTAACTCATGGCCAGCCTGGATTAGGATGCAGTAAAATAAAAAAACTGGAGTGGGGCTCCGATCGGCGACAGAAGGGCAGCAGAGACGTGGCGGCGCCGACCAGACAGCTCACAGAAGGGAGCGGGCGGAGATTCAACGCTCGGCGGGGGCCATATGTCACCCCGTGTCACCGGGGCTGCCGACACCAGCCACATGCACTCGAAGCTGAAGACGCTGAAGGTTGTGAGCGTCCTTGCTAACACGCCTGTTCGCCCGGCGACATATGGCCGGCGGGCAGACGCACGTGTTGCTGTCACAAATACACCGACGGCCTCTGATTTCCTCATCCTTTCCTGTTCACAGGAAGTGAAGTGTGATTAGGGCTGCCGGTCGCGGTTTGGATGTGCGTTTGTCCAGGTCTGGATGCCACGACTTGGCTTTAAAAACCCGTTTAAGTGGAATGATGATACCAGAAAGGGTCAGTTATAGCAAGAAGTTCGTCTTTAAATGAGAAGACCTCCAAGTGAAGACCACGATGAGGTGAAACTTCCCAGGAAACTCGTAACCTTACAGATCCAGTCAAACAGGAAGTGCTCTGCTCCTGGAGCCTGAAGTCCTGGAGGACCGAGCAAAAGTGTGGCGTCCCTGTTCATCCCTGCTTCCACTGGGACTCGGATCAGTGACGACATCGGAGCATCACGGCGATGAAAGGAATTCTGGGATACACAAACACTTACGGCCAATAAAGCCAACATCAAATAGTGTTTCAGAGCTACATGATGAAGAATCTAGATCTAACTAGACAATGTTGGGACTCGATAATGCTGGGACTAGATCATGTTGGGACTCGATAATGCTGGGACTAGATCATGTTGGGACTCGATAATGCTGGGACTCGATCATGTTGGGACTCGATAATGCTGGGACTCGATCATGTTGGGACTCGATCATGTTGGGACTCGATCATGTTGGGACTCGATAATGCTGGGACTCGATCATGTTGGGACTCGATCATGTTGGGACTCGAT
>JAOWBL010001913.1:0-14508 GCA_028564865.1 Zenarchopterus dispar
TTTTCAAGGTGAGGGGAAAAAAGCAATTTCCTGCAATCATAACAGAAATGTTCTCAAAAACACATTTCTACTTTACACGTGTTTTTTTTGTTTTGTTTTAAATACAGCAGCCTCTAATTTCAAGCACATGATTTGTTTTAATCATTTGTTTCATTTGCCAGCCACTTCAGATTTTATGTTGGAGAAGATGTCATGAACATCACCTTCCATCTTGCAATTCTTCTGCAGCTTCCAGAGCATCTGTGTGACAAATAAAAGACAAAAAAAAAGTGCTTCATTCACAGTAAAATCAATGTGAACAGAATGTCTAAATTTTATTGATTTGACAAATTGAGATTTCTAAAAAGTAGGTTAACTCATATTTGTTCAAAAAAATTTTTTGGTCTGTGCAATAGAAGAGTCTGAATACACTTGACTTGCCATTTCTCTTTACAAATTAAAACTGAATAAAAAAAAATATCAAATCAAAGATTTTTGGAAATCCATTGAATTCCCTCTGAAAAAGTTAATTCATGTGTGAAATCAAGCCTCTGCTGCTGTGTGTTTTTTCAAGCGTGACTATTGCCATTCATTCATGATGCTTTGAATGTTAGTCTGATTTCACCAGATAACGAATGCAAAATGAGTTATACCATAATAGACATTTTTGTCACTGAAAAATATGTCTAAACCAAGCCCTACACTAACTCACAGGGGTTTTAAAATTAAAACCTTGTAAAGAGTCTGGAAACCTTTTGTTGTTCTTATTTAAAGTAAGTTAGTTTCCAATCTTCATAAACTAACATTTAATGTGACTGATGGTTGTGGCAAATGCAGGAGAAGATGCTTTTAAAGGATAAAGACAAAATATCCATATTATTCTTAGCTTCATTCTTCAGTGTCCCCACATTCAAATCTTTCATTCTCTTCAGGCCTGTCTTTTCTCTCTTTTGCCTCGTTGTGAATCAAGCCATCTTTCTTCTTTTCCCCGTTCTCTTCCTCCTCCTTGCTTTTTCTCCTTGATTTCACTGGTGACCCGAGGCAGTGATGGTGCTCTCATTCCTCTCTGCACTCCACTCACTGGGACTGTTTTAACCTCCAGTTTGCTTTGATGTGTTTCATTATGCATTTTGAATAACAATCCCACCTGCAGCTTTATTTGGTTCCTATATAGGTTTTTAAATTAACCCAAATCATATTATTGGCTTTATAAAGAGTGTCATGAATGGACATTTTTAAATGGAGAAAAAAGTAGATTTATAAAAGAGGAGCTCCAAGCTCAAATCTTATTGCCATCTCACAAAGAATATTTCAACAGCTGCCATGTGCTCAAATACGATCTGCAATCACAATGCCACTCTCATTTGAAACTCAATTCATGATAGCCAAGTAGTTCTTACAGAGTCCATGATGATGAGATGTAGCTATCAGTCTGCATCTCTCTCCCCTCACAGAGGGGAGGATTATGGGAAATAAACCAGCATGGACAGGCTTGCATGCACATCTCCAAAAAGCAAACGGCACATAGCTCTTGAAGATGAAGGTCGAATGCTGATTAGTCGGAAGTTGGCTCATCTCAGGAGAGAGATGACAAACACAGATTTAATCACAAAGAATAAAGAGCTTAAAAAACCCCCCAAAAAACAAAGAAAACACATGGAAAAAGCAGAGAGAACAGCTGCACTTGCTCCATCACAAAGCAGATCTTTGTCTATCCCAACCAAGAGAAGCCTGCACCCATGACTGTCCACACACTTGTATCCCACGTGGGAGCAGCCTGAAACAACAAGCATCAACTCAGAACAGATGCAGGAACATGTTCCAATCACCACACTCTTTTGTTACTAGGCAACCGCCAATAGCTGCATAAAAATTTCTGATGTTATTTACCATTTTGTTACATCTCCAAAGGAATGAGTTTCGGGCTCCAGATGGTATTCCTCCATGAGTATGCTCAAAAACAGTGTTCTTACATGTGCAGTGTGAAGGAGTGCTATGTCGTTGCCATGGCGTTCTGAACCTGTGAATCACTCGTTAGACCTGTATTGGACTATAAAATGACTGCAGGGCTGAACTTCTGGGTTTTTTGGCTACTTTCTTGGTCATTACATGAACTGTATGCTCTTTTTTTTTTCTTTTAGTATATTGTCTTTAAACCTCTGATCTGCAGTTGGATTGATTTATCAGATTCCCAGGGGAACGTCAGCATATTATTTTATACGATTTTATTCAGTATTTTTTAAATTCTTATTTCTAATATTATTCTGAATCAAAAAGTGCTTTCATACCAAGAATGCTTTTCTTGGTCGATGAAACCTGGACTCACAGGAAGTTATTACAACAACATTTAATGTATACATACCCTGGCTATAATTTTTGGTTATAAAAAAGTTTTGTTTTTTTTTTCTTCTTCAGTGAGAGAATTGAACAGCAGAGAAATCAATAATAAAGGCAAAATATGCCTAGAGTAAACTGAGTCTTATGTGTTGCTGAGTGAGTGGAGTTGAAGAAAAATGACATTTAACTGTTTCTTTTCTTTGGCTGAACAAAATGAGCAAACTCATGATAAAATGGCTCCTTCATGATGTCTTTTGGCTTTTGATGTTTCAAGGAGCACTGCTCAAAGTCGGTAGTTCAAACACCATATCTGCTTTATTTATGCAATACCATCTCCTGGAAATCTTTGCACAATTAGACAAATGGGAACTGCCCATTCTGTGACTGTAACAATTTTTTTTTCCAAACTTTGTTTTTTTTTTTTTTAAATTGTTGTTTTGTTCTCTCTGCAGATTCCCGGGGCGGCGATGGACAGGGTCAGCCTGCTGTGGCGTCTGAGGCGTCGGGCTCGCCGTGGAGTGATCTGCTTGGCTTTCTTCTGCATCTCCATGGCGCTGTTCTACGCCCTCTGCGCTGAAAACAGCATTCTTGTCACTGATGCCATCTTCGGCGTGCGGGCTCGGACCAGGGCTCAGCCTCTTGCACACTCTGTCATCAAGGTATATCATCTTGCTTCACTGTTGATGGTATTAAGAATAACTTAACCGAACTTGAGCCTTGAAACAGGTTGGATTTGATTATGCACAACTTTTCTAGCTTCATTTGACAGACATTAAGAACTTGCAGAGGCTTTAGATAATTGAAACCAAAGTTTTTGACAGCTGTGTCCAAGAAACCATTCCCAATATTCCCAGGTTATAAAATCACAGGATGTCTTACTGTTTGCGTAAGTTTAGAACACTGCATTACTATTTCTTTATTTTAAAAAAAAGTTGTATTTGAAAGTACTTCTCCAGTCTCTATAAATGAAATGTCCTGTCAGTGCAAGCTGAAATTAAAGGAAGACGTGCTGACAGCCAACCCTCTTATCTCCTCAGGTGCTGCAAGGCGGTGCAAAACCCATGTACATCGACCCTCAGAAGCTCCCTGGTGTCATTCAAGTTGATCCTCATCGCCCCATCCCTGTCCTCTCCTCACTGAACCACAACCACGAGGGAGGGGACTCGCCACCAAAGCAAACAACAAAAGTGCGGGAGTCTGGTGGGCTTTTGAACAAACTGCTGCCGCGCCCCTTCTCGCGAGCGCTTGAGACCCTGTTTGAACGCCCACAAAAGGGCGGGTTCAGCGGCAATAAAGGGAGGGATGCCGAGTTCTTCGGGCCACATGGGCCTTTGGGAAAGGTGTGGGATGAAGAGATGTCAAGGAACATGCTGGAAGGCAGGCTGAAAAAGGTGGTGCAGACCTACCAGGTGAGAGTTACTGCTACAAACTTCTGTGTGTGTTTGTCTTTAATCAGAATGAATTATTTCTGTAGCGGTTTTACTTCTGTGCTTTCTGTCAGGCAATGAATAAATATGGAGTCACGTTGTCCGGTCCCGGTGGAGTTCCCAGCAGACCAAAACTCAGTGGACCCAAACTTCTCTGCCAGCTTAAGGACAAAGTGGAAGTCATGACTTTGACCTCGGACCTCCAGCCATTTTCGACGTTGCCCTGGGCAACCCAGCTACCATCAAAGCAGTTGACCTCTGACCTTGGCCCATACAAAAGCTGCGCTGTGGTCTCATCAGCAGGTTCCCTTCGAAACTCTGGGCTGGGAAAAGAGATAGGTGAGAAATACTTCAACAAATAGTGTATGCATGAGTCTAGAGATTAAAAAAAAAAATCATGTTTTGTGTTTGACTTGTGTTTTATACTGTAAATGCTTACTAAAAGAACCAACTGAAGGTTTATCTAAAAATGTCTTTGTTAGGTTTCACATCTGGAGTTCATTAACCAGAGATGGAGAAACAAAATGACTGACGGCTTTTACATATTGACCCTCCTGGTTTTTTTTCCATTTCTTGGTCATGTTTAATTATCCAAAAGCATAAACATTGTTTATCTCATTAATAACTCCATTACCAACCATTTAAATCAATATTTAGTGCAATGGTGTTCGTTATCTCTCATGGATCACAGAACATTGTGAATAATTCACTCTTGTTCCATAAAAAAATTTATATCAAAATTTTTTTTTTTAACAGAACATTGGAAGACCTGCATATAAAATGAGTTTTAAATTACACTGATGTTTTTAAATTTGATTTTATTTCAAATAAAATGTTATTTTATTTCAAGGACGACTGTTGTAACTTGATTCTTCTCTGGATTATGTCCAGTGTGAATCTGCTTGTGTAGTAACTTGGCTGGTGTTTGCATCACATGCCGCCCAGACTTTTATTTAATTTCTAGCTGGTTTGGAGGGCATATATATTACCTAAAAGGACAATGACCTCTGAATGCCACTAGCCTTTACTGTGACATTAGTGCCTGGGTTGTAAGTTGTGGAAACTGCTCTACTTGTCCCACGCTGGTTCAACAACTGCTAGTTTGTCTTCCTCCCATTTGGTAACCCTTGTCTCCTGTTTATCAAAGCAGATTAATCTGGAGAAAGTGTAAAAGGTAGCATGACATACATGTCTCTGCATCTCACGTACTCGCATCTAATTCACCCTTCGACTCCAGCCGGGATGAGGACCCCCTAATTTAGTGTAAATGCATTTTATTCAGATACTTTCACTTCTCCCCCAACAAGCTTCTTCTCTCTCGATTAATTAATGTTTCCTGCAAGCAGTTTTGCCTGATGTTAGATTATGAATGAAAATAATTGTATGCTATAATATTTTTGTGTGAATGTGTTTATGAAAGAAATATAAGTAGCAGTTTCCTCATTTGGTTCATAATCAAATGAAGTTTTCCCCCAAGGGACCAGAAACGGTTCCTGTCAAACATCTGCACTCCTGCGATTAGAGATCAAGACAATAAGGCGACAATAAGGTGTGTGTATGGGTGTGTGTTATTAGGGTCAAATATATATCATAGCTGCAAATAGATTCCAAATATGTAAAAAGAATCACAGGCCTGTTATGTAGCTCTTTGGGCTTTTCTGTAGCTTTTTTTTTTCCATTAAGGTTAACTTACAAGAACATTCACTCGTGGGGAGTTTGGCAGCTATTTTGAATGTCTTCCTCTTGTCAATAATTGTTCTGATAGTAGACTTCAAGTACCTTAGTCTTTTAACCTTTTCCAGATTGATGTGAAGCATTAAGTGAAAGAGTGTACTCTTCTTTGTTTAATTTAATTTTATTTTTACTTGACTGTCAATACTATTTTCCCCCAACGGTCATTATGAAAGCTCTTTATTATTAATATTAATGCAGCTATTGAGATGCCTGCTGTTTATCTGACCTGAGGCCAGTTTGTCAGTTTACAAAGTGAGCTTCCTGATTGTTTTTTTTTTTTTTTTTTAGTGATATAAAACTTCTTATTGCAGCCTGTGTTTTTCTTGCACCCCACCCTGTCTTTAAGTTCTGAAAAATACATAAAACACCTGTTCAGGCAATAGTTAATTCAGGGCTTTCCTGTTTATCGCAGCTGTTTGCCACACTAGAAAGAGACTGTAATGCATCAGTAACTCAAGAAGTTTCACTTCCTCACAAAATGTTTTTTTTGTTTTTGTTTTTTTAAATGTCTAGACTCTCATGACGCAGTGCTCCGCTTTAACGCTGCACCAACAAGAGGCTTTGAAAAAGACGTGGGGCTGAAAACAACACTCCGCCTCATCAACTCGCAGGTAAAACACAAAATCTCAGCTGCTGTGAAGCGTATCAAACCCAGACGAGTCATATCATGAAGCGTGTCGCAGTAAATGATGGAAAAAGAGAACAGGGAAAAAATTTGCATCAAAACTCACAAAAATTAGAGATAATCAGAAACAGCATTTTGTGATACATTTTAAGTATCATTTTCTCTTTTTATGTTTTTAACACCTAAAATAAAAAATAGATTTTTTTTTCATTCATTAATGAACCCAAAACTAAAATCATAGCAACATGTTTGCTTTGTTTGATTTATTTAGTTTTATTTATTTTCCCCAAATAAAAAATAGAACAGATTGTGTCCCGGACTTGACATTTTGATATTTGATATTTGAACATTTCTCTCTTTAAATACACAAGCTTGCATTCAAGAATGTGTTTGGTGCTGAACTGGAATCATGATTGGTATTAAGATTTCCTCCATCGTGGTTTCTTGCACTTGCAAGCAGAAGAAAACAAAACTGACTGCTACATCTTTTGTGCTACATCTTTTGAAACAAACCTTTCACCACAATGTCAACAACCACAATGTGGTGTTTCTGCAGCTACAAAACGGTGGGAATAAAAACAAAGTCAACCTAGCTCTTTCTAAAGCTTCATCTTATTCTGTTCGTTTGACCTGAATGCTCAATGTTTAATGAATACTCAGTCATTATGTGTCCTTGCTCTTTTTTTTAATTTTTTTTAAGTAAATTAAAACCTCTTACTCGTGCATCTTCTGGCAGATTTTTGTTAGGGTTTTTTTTTTAATGAATTATACATATTAATTTTTTTGTTGAAAAAGTTGAAGTACGTGCTATTAGAAAATTAACATTAAAAAAAATCCTCAGAGTTGTGATTAGAGTGTTTGTCTTTGTTCCCTTTTCATAATAAATGTGATAAAAGTGAATAAATAAATGAAAGGATCTTAATTTCTCACCTTAACATTAAGAAGTCACAGCTTCTGGGTACAACTACAAAATGTAAATTACAAAAATGAAAAAAGCAGCATCAATAAAATTGGCTTGAGTATAAATTCATCCTTCCTTAGATTAAGAGCTGGCCCTTCATTTATTTACACTTCTAAGAGTACTAGGCCTTTATTGGAGACTAGCATGTTTTTCTAATTCTTATTCTCAATATGTTATTTTTGGTATGTCATTATATTATGATTATTTTTATTACCCTGATAACTTGAAACTAAATCTGGGATGGTGCATGTAAATACTGAGTCCTTGTATGTTAATTGGAAGTTCACTAACTGTGAAGTGACCATGACTGATTTTTCTTTCTTTTTTTTTTTTTATTATTATTCATTAAATACTCTGCATCTTGTTGAAAAATGCAGAGTATTTAATGAATGATATCAAAATGCCAGCTTAAAGCTTCACAATAAAAGTTCTTCACATTGAAATTAGGACAAAAAAGTCCAGTATCTTCTGATGAAACCGAACAGGTGAAGCTCAGTTAGTGAAATGAGTTGTAACTACTTTGAGGCTCTTGAAGCATCTTTGGTGATGGGAGCACCACAAGGTGCCCTTTGGAGAACTCTGATGGAACCAGTTCAGTCTCAGTTTGCATTCAGTCAAAAAGAGTTATTGAACAACTTGTCATAGAGTCCAAAATGACCTTTCCTTGTCTTCCAGGTGATGGCATCTGAAGAACATCACTTCCTGTCCAATTCTCTGTACAGCTCAGGTGTTCTGGTGGCGTGGGACCCCGCCCCTTTTTCTTCCAACCTCTCTCAGGTGATGCATCTTTATTTTCCCCTCTGATAGGTTTTTAACCTTGTTAAAATATTAATAAATGTTTTTATCTGATCATGTAAGTTGATCAGATGGGGGTTTTTTTTGTTTGTTTGGTTTATTTTTTGTTCTACAAAACATGTTATAAGAATTGATCATTGGCGCTATGGTTACAGACCTCTACTTTGAGTCTGCAGGGACACAGTCTCGTTGAACTATTTGGGCTGACAATATTTACGTCACTATGACTGAATAGATTACATGAGTCATGTATTTGCAACACTTTGTTGAGCTGGATTTGGATTTATTTTGTTGTTGGTGCACGAGATATGATTGGTGTCACTGCCTGTTTCTCCCCTGCAGTGGTACAACAGGACAGATTACCCAATCTTCACCCAGTACCAGAGATACAGAAGGCTTCACCCTCAGCAGCCCTTCTACATCCTACATCCTCAGTTTGAGTGGCAGCTCTGGCAGCGAGTACAAGACAACATGGCTGAGCCCATCCAGAAGAACCCGCCCTCCTCTGGCATGCAGGGTATGAGAAACGCTGGCTGTCTCACCACTTCCCCGTTATCATCCGTGTTCATACAATACCCATGTTACACATTACTGCTTTTCACAAGAACAGAAAAACAAAAATCTAAAAGTGAATGGGCTGGGTTCCTGTTTGAGACAGTCTGACAACTCAGCTGGTTCCAGTTCAAGAGCTCAAAGAGTTGGACGTAGGTGGAGATGAACCCACCTAGATTTATTTATGTGCGCCCTAATGGCAGGATAATGTTTGTCTGGGGCTGCTTGAGTTTGTTGTTTCCCAGTCCATCTCCTGCAAGTCTTGTAAAGTGTTTGCTGGTTTAATGTTATGAGTTTGCAACCAAGAATGATTGTGTGAATGCTGAACAATCTTCCTGGCAGTTAAGCTGAAGTGAATCTTGCAGAAACAACAAAGAAGTTCTGAGGTATTTATATTCCTTCAGCCATTTGGTGTCCCATCCATGTTGATGAGGCCTGGCATATAAATTTAAATGAATCCTGGTGACTATTTGATGTAGTTCATGTTTTAGTCCTGCCTTTGTCAGTCATTCTAGTATGTGTTGAAGTGTGTATGAGAAGTAATCAATTCAGATTGGATCAAATTTCCTCGTGAATAACCAAAAATGTGCTAAAAATATAAACAACATCTTGAAACTAATTACCAAATTTAGGATCACTATTATTTTCAATGACAATGAATTTTACATGTCTACATGCACTTCAGAGATCCATAGTATTAATATTATAGTAAAGTAGTTTATAAGAAATGACAAAGACATGCTTTTAGAGTTGATCGAAGACATGAAACCTCTGTAAGATTTAACTCAATTTGCATGAATGAAAAATCCATACACTCGCCCATAAAAACAAAACTGAGTACAGTAGTTGTGTGTGAGATTTTTTTTAAATGTTTTTTTCCCTACACAGGCATTGTCCTGATGATGTCTCTGTGTGAGGTGGTGCACGTCTACGAGTTCCTGCCGTCCTGGAGAAAGACGGAGCTCTGCCATTACTACCAGGCTTTCTTGGACGCCGCCTGCACGCTCGGTGCCTACCACCCCCTGCTGTACGAGAAGAACCTGATCAAACGGATGAACCAGGGCTCTGACCACGACATTTACACCCACGGACGGGTCACGCTGCCCGGTTTCAGCACGATGAACTGCTCCAAGGCCACTGAAGCACTGCCTGACCACTGACTGAAGACATGACAGCAGCTAAAGCACCAGATGCAATCCTGGACCCTGCATGAAGAACAAAGACGGATGCATGACAACCTCACACTCACTCCCGAACCAAAAACAAGGCCGACTGTAAATATTAAATGTCGTTAACATATACTGTAAGAACATCTGTCTGTCACAACACATACGTTGGACTCCCATCAAGTACAAGCTGTGGCATACATAGTGGCATTCTTATCAGTTGAGATGCACCGATTGCAATCTTCGTTAAGGTTTTCCCTACCGTTTCTGGTTTTCTAAGAACTAAATCAGTCAGATATAGAAACAAATTAAACCAGTGAATGACAGCAGAGACTGGAAGCTGTGCGGTCTCCTAATCAGTTTTATCCACTTTATCTTTATAACACTGAGCATCCTCAGCAGTTTTAGGTTTGTTTACTCGCACATTTCAGTTGTTGTTCCTCCATGATTTATTGTCACCTTTAAGGCCATGCAAACTCCTTCCTTTAGGTGTTCTGGGCTCAAAGTGGAAAATGTTTCCTTTCCTGCTGACTGCATGGTTGTGACATCATGATGTGCTAACTGGAAAACAGTATTTCTAAGTACTCTCTGTATTTGTTACATTTTTCTGACTTATTAGGTGGAGAAGGTTAAAAAAAAACAAAAAACAAACAGTTGGCAATAAAACTGGCAAATTCCAGTCATCAGCCGACAAATTGGTGCATCTCTACTTACAGGAATGTTTGATGTAGAACTTTAGTCCCACGACATTTAAAGGACCATACTGCTGTTTTTTGCAAATCCTTGTGTTCTTGAAATTACTGCCAAATATTGTCTAAAGCTGTCAAGTTTCACAGGCAGATCAATTTAGTCCTTACAAAAAAAAGATATTTTAAAATGCCATTGCATTGAAGTCTTTGATGTGCTATTTTCTGCATTAGTTCAAAGCTGCATCAGTCCATCTAAAGACTTCCAAACTCTGCTTCTTCCTCTGTTCTTCTGACTTTCAAACCTACTGACTCCCTCCAGAGACACTTACCTTGAACAATCCTTGGAAATGTGTAATTTTGCTCCACATTTGTTCAGTAGCAGTACTCTTGCCTGAATGAATATCCATAAATAAACTTTTTTTTTCACCGAATAGTGGTAAAACAGATTAAGGGGTAGATAATATATGCTCTAAATATGAACTGTCATGCAAGAAGTTATTATTCTCTAAATGTAGATCAGTAATGTTATAACTATGGACGAAATTACTGTTGGACTAAAATGTGCAAAATCAGTAATATGGTCCTTTTGGAAAGTGAGTAATTTTAAACATATCAGCAGTTGTAATTTCTGTCTAGATTTTTACATTTAACAGCTGCCTTTGAGTCATTTTCTTTTGTTTCGAAAGTTATAATTTGAAGCTTCTGAAATGTTAATTTTGCTTATACCTATTCTTAGGTATGCCCTGGAGGAGTGATTTGTTTTTGTTTCCTGACTGATGTAAAGAAATGTGAAGTTATGTAGCATGGAAGTATCGAGTTTTTAGATGTTTTCAGATTTCTGGTTCTATGTCGTCAATACTGCTTACCTGACATCAGATTCATTGCTGTCTCCCTGCTCAGTTTAAAGTAACTCTCCATGTTTACATTTAGACTTTGTTCAGTTGCCTTCACGTCTTCATAAATGTTGGCATCACCAGCAATCCTGGACTCTTACTATCCAACCATCCATCTGTTTTCTACACCTCTTGTATTTTATTTAGTGTTTTTGTTAAGAGGAGTTTGGTGCCACTAGCACAAAAAATAAGCAGAATGTTATGACTTTTAGGGTTTCCGTGATTGTTGGGAAGAACTCGGCACCTGAAGATTTAATGTCTTACTAAAGGAGGTTTATCATCTTCCAAGTTATGAAATATTTTTCATATTTAGGGGTAAAGTGGTAACTAAGATACATCTTAGTCAGTGGGCTTGTCTAGCCATAATGATTCATGCTCTTCCATTGATAACCAGCAGCTTGTGTTTATATTAAAACTGAGCAAGACTACACAATAGCTGTGATCTCACCACAGAAACTTTCCCAGAGACTGAGGACTTTTGAGGAGTCCAAATCCACGAGCCCTGCACTTTTAGCACAGGGGCCAAACATGACATGGGGAGATGATGTGAATTAGTTTGGCTGTGTGAATTTAATCCAAACTCGTTTTCAGCAGTTATGTTCATGGGTCCATTAGGGTTCTCCATATGCTCTGGGTTGGTGTGACATGCATACCTGTTGTAGCTCTTTGCTTCCATTTGGAGGTAACCAAAACACTGGTTTCCCAACTTATGCATGGCTTTTGTATTTTCAGTATTGTCACAGCAGTCCGAAGGGCATTGTGACTTTTTTTTTCTTTTGAAATGAATGCATGTTTGAATCGTGTAGCAAAGGGAGAAAGCAACAGCAAACCCTGATAAACAGTAACTGCTGCATGTTCATAACGCAACCAATCACTTTTCTCCATATATTTTTACTAGCATGCAAACAGACAGTGGATTTTAGTGTACCGTGCTTCTTTGAAGATGGACTTTGAAGTGCTTGAGAGCAAGAAAATTGATAGGATGTCTTAAACTGGATAATCAAATGCACAATGCAACACTGAATGTAAACACAGCAATGTCTTCTATGGATGAGTCTTGCCAGTTAAACGTTTAAAGCAACTGCCATTTCACTGGTTGGAAAAGAAAAATCTTTTCCCAGTGGTCCTTGACTTAACAGAATTGTTGCACTTATGTTCTTTTTAATTTATTGTTATCCTTTACACCATGTGTGCAGACCTACTTTGACAACATTTAAATAGGAATTGTTGGACTGTTGAGTATTTGCTGTCTGTTTAAAGACCACTCTTCCTTAACATCCCACTGTCGTCTAATTGGCCAACTAAAGGAAGAAAAGCACACAGTATATGTGAGTTTGATGCCCCCTAATTGGTGGGAATGCTGAGCCTGCAGAACATTTTTGTATATCCCTCCATCCATTTTCTATACCCGCCGAATCCATTATTGGGTCACAGGGGTCTGCTGGAGCCAATCCCAGCTCATTACAGGCGATAGGCAAGGGTACACCCTGCACAGGTCACCAGTCCATATCAGGGTCACATATACAGACAAACAACCATGCATGCTCACACTCATGATTTAGTTTTAGATTTTCCCAGTTAACGTAACATGCATGTGGCAGGAATCTGGAGTACCCGGAGGGAACCCACGCAAGCACAAGGAGTACACTCAAACTCCCCACAGAAAGACTCCTGCCGGGCCGGGAGTTGAACCATGAACATTTTTGCTGTGAGGCAGCAGTGCAAGCCACCATGCTGCCCCATTATTACTGTATAATTAAATGAAATTACTCAGTTGTTGGAGCTTGAAATATTTTGTTTTTACTTAGTAATAAAAAACATAAAATCTATCTATCTATCTATCTATCTATCTATCTATCTATCTATCTATCTATCTATCTATCTATCTATCTATCTATCTATCGATCGTGCAGTAATGAGCTTTTATGAAAAGAAGTCATGCTACCAATGTAAAGCTGAATGAATTCCGATCTTTAGTATTTCTATTGGCTTTTCATTGTTTTCTTTTTCTTTTTTTTATATTGCTTAACCTAACAGGACTTTGTTTTATGCTCAGCAAGTGAACACTTGAATAATTGATGTCATTGCACATAAAAGTTTCTTCCTATGCAGTCGCGCTCTTGTCCCTGTTCAGCATGATTGTGAAGCCTTCTGAGACTGTTTTGTTTTAGCTGACAGATGCACTTTCCCTCTGCTTTGCCTTCATCCTCTTGGCTTCTGGGGGGGTTGTTTTAAAGGTCAAACATAGAATTAATTGGTTTATTTGTTCTTTTTTTTGTTCTATTTTATGTATTTTCTTCTGTGGTATAGGCATCATGGGAGCAACAGTGCAAAAGATACTCATTTTAGCTGCAGCTTTGAAGGATAATTGACTTTTCACATTGGCTTCATTCTTTTTTTTTAATCCCTCTTTTAGTTGTTTCTATGATATATGAATAATTGATGGAAGTTTGAATTCTGAAGACTACAATCTGATACTGTTTGACCCTGGGTATTCTGTGTCATATAGTTTAAAAAAAATTAATTGTAGATATTAAATACAGATTGGTTGTTGATAACTCAAGTTCTGATACCAAATTATTAACTTTAGTTAATTGTTATTGCTGACATAGTTGTTCAACTTGTCAAGTTATTTCATACAATTGTTTTCATGTGATATTGGGTATCATTAGGAGATCCTGAGATGATTTTGAAGGATTGTAACAGCAGCTTTTTCATTTGTATCCTACACCTACTCCATCCTGCTGAAGGCTGTGAGGGGGGTGGAGCCTCTCCTGGCCGAGAGGGTCCAGTACACCTGGACTGGAAGGTCAGGAGATGAACAAAGGAAACAGGAAGAAAACATTTTTGAGCTTGGAGAGCCCCCAGCTGGTAGACAGTTCTTATGAAAAGACTTTGAGACCAATACATCTTTGAAGTGTAAATTGGTAGGCTACTGTGTTCAATTCATGAATAAATATAAATATTCCAACACTTAGACTGTTATTTGGTTACTAACATCCTAAAGGATAAAAAAATGAATTGTAAATTATTTTTCTCATTTAATTACAATAACATCTTTTTTTAAAATCACAAATATAACTGTTTAAAATATTAAATCACTGTTAATATTACCATTAACTATCATATTTTGAAATAACATTGGACATTTCTACCAAGGATGAATTCTAAATTGAGAAACTGTAAATAAATAGACAAAAAAAAAAAAAAAAACAGAAATAAAAAAACAAAAATACATGTATGAATAAAAAATAAATAGTTTTAGTTAAAAAGGGATTCCAAGACCTTACACATGTTTTATATAACTGTATCATTAAATCACATTGAGGATTTTTTTTTACAGTTTTTTA
>JAOWBL010001915.1:0-14508 GCA_028564865.1 Zenarchopterus dispar
GAATTAACCAATTCATATATAACTCTGTGTGTGTGTGTGTATGTGTGTGTGTATGTATGTATGTATATTCAGACCACGGCCACATCACTGATACTAAAAGATAAAGGTTGGGAAAACACAGGATCACTTTGAGGACCCTTCAATGCAAACCCTATTTATTTTTCTTAGAGATGATGCCTTATTGGTTTCGAATTTAAAGTTCTCCTACATCTTAGGTGGGCTTGAGACTCACTGAATTGTGCAAATCATCGAATTAGACAAGAAAATTGGCTGAAAGGTTGAGACATAGACAAACATAACCAGTAAACTTGAGTGTGAACTAAAAATTTGAGGACATTATTTCTTATTTTAGGGATGGAATATTTCTTTAAATAATGAAATGACTAAATGCTGAAAAAAGCAGGAAGATGTGATGTTATAAACAGCAGCAGATGAAGGCTGGTTATTATTTATATGCATCTCTATTAATACACCAGCCTCTGTGGGGAGATTTGAAGCAGCACTGCCCAACTTCCTGTGATTGTTGGGACAAATGATAAGGCCTTTTGTGTTTGTGTGGGTGGCACTGAAGGCTAATAATGTATGTGGATGTGTGTGTTTCCATGTGCTGTAGAGGCACTCAACTTCTTTGAATCTTTGTGATTGAATTTGTAGTGTTGGTGTTTTTTGTTTCCCTCTCTCCAATGCATGTGTCACTATACGTATATATATATATGAACAACCCTGAAAGTTTATGTTGGCATACACAAGCACATTTGTTCCACGTGTGCGCTTAGTGTATTGGTGGATGGAGGAGGTGCAGCCACTGTGCTGTGCAGACATACCTAGCGTAGAGCAAATCATTACACTATGTTTTCTGAAATAAATTAGTGGGTTGAGGTAACCCAAGGCAAGGTAATACAAGGTTAATAATGCACTGTTATTCCCCACTGGCTGAAATAAACAATCTCCTCTGTTTTCTTGCCTTCACCACACTCCCACGAGAAGCCAGAAACAGCAGGACAGAGGAGTGGAAAGAGGGAAATGAGGGGAGAAAAGATAGCAGGATGAGAGTGAGAGATATAGATGACAAATAGATGATGCCATTCCCGCCTCGACACCCACCTACCCCTCCTGCCGTGTCCTTCATTTTGCTTCAGAGACGCATTGAAGCTGGACGACCCACGTTCTTTTCCCTAAGCTTTGCTCTCGTCCCCTTTTCCTTCCTCCACACCAGGCCATCTCTATCTGTTTATCCGTCTTCCTTTCTCTCTCTTCCTCCCACTCTGCTGATCATTGTATTGGTCAGGAGAAGAGACATGACAGGGCCTGGGATGCCCCCCACCCCTCCACGCTATCTGTCATTCATCACATCCCACAAATGACAGCTGCCTCTGCCCACTCACACTTTCACCTCTGAATTTTCTCAGAAGACAATGCGCTGCATGTAGTGTGATATAGCAACGGGCGTAGTGTTTAAAGATGTTGTTAAGAGAGCAAAACAAAAAAAAAAAGTTGTTAGAGTGGTTAGTCACATAAAATGTTCTAATGTGCAATACGACAGACAATTTTTTTGGTGTCACTGTGTCTCCTCAATAGCAATTAGTGTGAAAAATATATTCAGTTGAACTATTGGGTTTGTAAACTCATTAAAAATAAGAGACCATTATCTTTGGCTCCACGTAGATCATTCATGTTATATGACATAAACAAATAAAAAATACAGAGACTCTGTTTTTCTTTGTGTAAGGATGGAAAGACTGAGTCTTTTCAATTGTGAAGCAATAACAGACATCATACAGAGGAGGGAGATAACAAACTTGCCATGTCCTGTTGCAAGAGAAGGTGTCCCTTCTTTGTGACAGCTCTCCCTGCGGTGACATTCAGGCCCCCTGCAGTCGTCATCCATTGATCTCATTGGTGAAACTTGTGCAAACACACACGCACTCACCTGCCCAGTCATGACCTCAATGTTCTTCCTGAATGCTCAGTTCTTAGAAATATGCCTACTTTAAGCAGAACTCTGATATGCATGATGAGCCCACACATATCTGCAAGCAAAGATGCAAAGGGCAAAGCTGAAAGGTGAACCATACTGATCATTGCACATGCAGTCCCCATCACCTGCTAATGCAACAGTGGGAGGCAGAGGCCAGGCATACAGAGTGGAGTGAGGTGCAGTGTGAGAGTCAGATAGGAAGTGAAGTTGCTAAAAACAGAGCTTACATGCAAGGCAAGTCTGTCAGATGAACTACTAAAACTCACCACAGGGGCTTACTAACTAGGTCACCCAGGATCTGCGGGTCTGGGTGAGCTCTGCACATTTCAAAGACAGGCCAGCTTCTCTCTATTATGGTGGAGCAGAGGAGTTTTGAATCTATCATGTGCACCTTAATCTCTACCAGGGGAATGCTCATTATGCCCTTTCCTCCACCATGATCATTTTTTTTAGCATTTTCATTTCCCTAGGTAAACACTTATTTTCACCTCCGGTCTTTTTTTGCTGTGTCTGCATGGCTAAAAATGAGGTCGGTGGATCCTTATTGATTTCCTTTGAAAGGTGCAGTACTTCCCTGTAAAACTTTTCAGAGTTCTTCATCTGAGGTGTGTTGAAACTGAAACTACCTGAATATGCGCAGCAACCCAACACTTGCATATCTATACATGTAACTGCAGAGAACATTTACGTTCAACACATTTGGTTTCAGTTTATACAAGCAGCAAAATTTCCTGTAAAGACAAATTGTGGTCATGGGGAAGAAAATGGTAGTTCTAAGGATAAAAGTAAAACCGTACAGGTGACAAGGGAAAATCCCACTAAGATTCCGATTTTATGCTCTTTTACTTAAGAAATTGCTTCACTTCAACTTTAATACTGGGAAAAAAACAACAAATGTGAGAAATGGCATAAACATTGCATTGCAAACCAGTGTCCCTAGTGCCAACCCTAAGCCCAGATAAATGGGGAAAGCTGTATCAAGGGGGGAGTCCAGCTTAAAACCTGTGCCAAATTAGAACACTTAACACAATGATCTGCTGCTGACCAGTAAAGAATGGAAAAAGCAGAAAGAAGTTGTTTATTTCATAACATTACCTCCATTTGCTCAAGAGCCAGTGTCCTGAATGTTTTAGATGTTTTCCTGCTTCAGCACACTCTGATGAACATGACTTTTTCGTTAACAGACTTGTGCAGACCTTGATGACAAGATGATGACGGCCATTAATTTGAATAAGGTGTAGTGAAGCAGGGAACCATCTAAAACATGCAGGACACTGGCCCTTGAGGACCAGGACTGTCCAGCCCTGCATTAACTACACAAACAATCCTGTAAATCACAGGATACCTGAACTTATCCCTGTAAACACCTCAGACAGGTGACATGACCTACAGCGATCTACAGCTGCTTTGCCAAATTTTGTTTTCACACCTGGGAAAAAGCCACAGAAGTATAGAGATAACCTGCAGACTCCTCACAGAAATGAAGAACAACAGAAAAGTGCAAACCACCCTTTTTTAAAAAAATCTGTGCTTACACTTTACTAGGGCTGGACAGGTGCAGCCTGACTGTGAGCTGTGCATGTGAACAAACATCCTCACTCACTTTCCATGTAAGTACAACAGAAATCAAAGCACAGACAAAGGTGATTGTATCAGTTATTCATTGTGCAATCACTGATTCCTGGTTATCATTTAGTATAAACACTTTCTCTTTCAGTCTTTATTTTTGAACTGACTGTGCTGTCTCATAGCAAAAACAGAAAATGCAAATAGGTAAAGCTTTACAAGGAGTGCACTAATAAAAATACAGTATAAAAGAGCAGGGATTATAGTAAAGAGGTAGAGAGATGTTAACTGCACACACTGATTAAAAATAGGAAGTATGCAGATACATGAGCATTCTATAGTACTGCTTTCAATATGTAGTAGTAAATAGAAAATAGAAAAATATATACCATGTTTCTTTTTCTTTCTTTGAGCAGGCTATGTTTCCTACCTCTTGTGGTACATTACAGTGTAACTATTAAAAAACTATGAAAAGTGTCAAACTGTATTGATGTGTGGAGGAAATTATATATGCATATGTGTGCTTGTGTAAATGCTCATTACAGTGACACATTTTACACCTGTGTGTACACACCTGCTGTGCTTTAGTGAATGTTGACATGAGTGCTCCATGTTTTTGGCTTAGTGACAGTAATCAAACCAACACCCAGAGCCCACACAGAGCTGTGAGGCCAGCAGCCCACACGTGCATGCTCATGCATGAGAGAATCTCACATGAACACTCTCTTGCTCATACTGGCACACCTACAGTCTTGCATTGCGAAGCACACACCTGTAGCTTTTAATTGCATTTCCTGTGTTGCTATTCAGCAAAACTTCAGACGCCCACAGTCTCTTCCTTGATAATTCAATTTTCTCCCCTGACAACATTCGGCTGACTCTGCTATGTATCTATGAGTCAAACCATAACATCTCCTCAAATCTGAGTCTACGTCCACCTGTGTCTGGTCAGTTTCATACAGGGACGCATTCAAGCACATGAATGAGATATGAACATTTCTTTATGATTAATACAGGAAATCTCATTTCTCATGCCCTTCTGCCATTTAATTTCTCACAATCGAGCACATCATTGTTTCAGCAGAAAAACATGTGCGTCATTAAATACATAAAACGAAAATGCATCATATACAGAGCATTCATTTTATACACCCACTCATAAGTCAGTGAGATTGTGCCAGATGTTAAATGCCTTTTGCACCTTTAATGCGTAAGCTGTGTCTGTTGTTGATCGTATTTATGCTGACCACACTTGGGGTACTGTAGTTTACATTCTGGCCACTAAAAGGCAACTACCTCACCAAATTTTCATCACCACAGTGTTTCCTTTCACAGAGCCTACCCGTATTTTACAGTCTTCTGTCATTTTGGGTGGTTCAGAGCCATTGCAACAATTCCATATGTGTCAGCAAAGAAGGAATTCAGTGTGGGTGACTGTAAAACAAAAAAAAAAAGAAAGACTAAACTTTCCCCTACTTTAAATGTGTTACTGGTTGATCTGACATTTGATTTGTCATACATTCTTTGTATGTGTAATTTAGCTTCTGTTAAGATGAAAGCATATTCAATTGAATCTTTTATTCTTTTTGTATTTTAGAGCTCAAATGTAGTATATTTTTAATATGTTGAAAAAGTAATGACTGACCTGAGTTCACTTTATAATATTAATCATAAAGCTCCATAGACAGTGGTTATTTATATTGATATGTATGATTTTGCACATTTTCATGTGAACAGAAGCAGTGTTTGTGACATATCTGCAAATATATGTACAACAGACTGGCAAGGGGTTACTAAAATACGTGTTTTTGAGCCTTTCTTCTTTTGCAGATCCCTGCACTTCGTCACTCACAGCTCCTCTGGTTACAACCAGACCCCTCTAGGGAGCCTCTGGGGCCCGCTGACTAAATTAGTTTCAGCAGGACCAGGAACCAGCTTTGCAGACCCTTATAACCTCTCCTTGGATTAAAGAACTCTGACCCGTGTCTCTATCAAGGCCTCTCAGGGCCTTTGAAGTTTTTTCATACCTTTTCCTTCCTCACACCACCCAACTCCGATTGTAGTCCCATTTCTGCCCTTCACCATCCTTCCCTTGTCCACTCATGCTCTTTTTCTGTCTTCTCACCCTTTTCTTTTCCAAAGGTGCCTCACTGATAGATGTGCCTCATAGTTTGCTCCCTTCCTCAAATTCCTCCCACCTCTTTAGCCATCATCTGTCTTCCTGTTAATTTGATCCTCCTTCTTTCTTTATCTCCACCTCTAAAGATACATCCACTGTCTTCACGTTGTCTCCCCACATTCTCAGCCCCTATTTTTATCTATGTCGTCATTTTCTCTCTCTCTATTTTTTTTTTAGCATTTTCAGATCACTTTTCAATTAAAGGGTTAGGATCTGTTACCTCTCACATGAGTTTTCTCAACTTCTCACATCCTCTTGTGCGTCCTTCTTCTCATCCTTTATTCTTATTACAAATTTTCCTCTTTACCCTCTTTGTTGTACTCTGTTCTGTCTTCCACCCTCTTCCACCTCCCCTCCTACTTTGGACTTTGTCCCCAGGGTTTCTGCATGCCTCACACATTCCTTTGCGCTGACTGGATGTATTTACGTTGACATCCTCTATTCTGTGTGCCGGTCCCAGCAATGCAAACTCAACGGCACAGTAGTGCACACACATGCACAGAACCCATGCAGCTCCATTGCAAAATTCGCACATAGAGAAAAAGGCTTTCTTTTTACCACTTTTCTGTTAGTTGTGCTTGTACATTCTCATATTCTCTTTAATGCTGGGCATATTTAAATGACATGTGAGGGGCAGGAGCAATGCTGGAAGTTCAAAAGCATCCCAAATACACTGGAGTACACTATCCCAGAAAAAGAATGGCCAGACTGTGATAGTGCTCTTAATCATACACAGCCTGAACCTTCACTATTAAAGCAGGGGAAGTACAGAACAGAGTCATTGATAAATAAATGATTCAAAGTGGATCTTTTTTTAGCTCCACCAGCGAGAGGACAATATGCAGCCATGTTAGCAATGTTTATTTAATCAAAGGGAGTAGTGGAGAGAAAAAGGTATCAATGGTGTGGAAGAAGGGACTGAACAAGAACCGCAGCACGGTCACAGAGTGAAGTAGAAGTAACGACGCAAGAACTGGAGGGAGCCTTAACAGTATCATAAGGTCATCTCTTTCCGCAGCTTACACGTCATCCATGCACTACCGTCCAAATGACAGTCAGCACATTCAAATGTCACTGTCGGGTGACTTGTATTGTGTAACGCCATGCTCACCCGACTGAAGACACACTGTTCATGTGAGTTATGTAAAAACAGAAGAGGAGGACAAGGTGATCTCATGTTTCTGCCAAGCCCTACCTTGTCCATTTCAGGTGCTGTGTTGTGCAAGATTCCCAACCCATCCAGCTCCTCATCTAAAACTAGCCATATTAGGATATTCATTCTTCTCCATAAGTGTGCTGTGTATGTGTCACTATTTCCTGTCTGTACTCTTCCCGTATTCACCTGTCAGTCTGGCTTAATGTGTTTTTATTATTTGCTGAAATAATGCTCTTTTGTGAGCATGGCTTAGTGATTCAGTTGGATGACACTGTTACAGTTGGCTTTATCACTAATCTCCCTTGTCTATAATGCTCATGTGGCCAATATTTGTGAATTAGGGAAGCTTGACTAAAGCTACTATTTATAGGTTAAAAACAGGAATGATCCAGAGCTCCTCCTCTTTGATCCCTGTCTCATCTTCTGCAGCTACAATGCCTCACATGTGCGTGGATATGTCCATCATACAGGTCACAGTTAACCGCCAGGAAGATTATAAGGTGTTACAAATGGATAAAAACATTTACAGAGAGAACTGTTTTTAACCTTACTGGCACACATGCCTTCACTTCCAGTAAGAAACTAAAGGTGCACGCCCGCCTCCTCTCTGTTTCCCTGCTGACTGACATCGATGCCAGTGACTCTGGAACTGCCCAACAAGGAGTTAACACCTCAGATGGAGAGACATAGTGGGGGAGGAGTGGGAGGCGAAGGGAAAGGAGGGTGTGAAGACGAAAAGGAGTGGCTGGCAGCAGGCGGAAAGGAGGTGAGCTCAGGCCTGTGGAATCAGGAACTGCTCTTTGCTCTTTACTCTGCTACACCCCTGCACTACCGCCACCGCAACACCCACACACCCCACCCCTGCTCTTTACCCATAGCTCCACTGCTCCACTTCAGTCCAGCTGGAATGCTGACTTTCAGCCCCCACCCACCCCTTCTTTACTTCTCACCCTTCCTCTTCTTGCAAAACATGGAGGAATTAAAAAGGAAGCAGCGTCCTCAGTTAGAAGCTTTGTGGGGCCTGGAGTCTGCTTGTGAATGTGAATCATGCCGATATGATTATCCACAGACAAAAAAAAAAACAAAAAAACCTCTACATCAGACAAGTTTCCTTCTGTGCTGTCTCGTACTTTAGCAGAAGTGCGACAGCCAGATTAAAAATATCTCTGCAAGCAGCCGAAAGAAAGTCTGATTCCTCACAAGGCTATATCAAAACCCACAGATTCAGCGGTGCAGACCTCAGACTGATTCCAGTGAGGACCATTCTTGCCTCAAGAACTGGAATTTGTTCTGATTGAGACAAAGAAAAATATTCACACACAGTCTCACTTGGGGCAGATTCCAGTAAAAGCAATTTGTTTAAATATGTGTCCAGGGAAAATGGCTTCAGAGTGGGCGCGCTGATTTAAAAAATATTACTTCTCAGTACTGAAGGAACGAGAAACATAAAAACATTGACACGGAGCCAGCCTGCTGCATTATCCTTGAGTCATACTGGAGGTGTCTTTCCGGAAAGAATGACAACAGCTCTGCTGGTTTTCCTGCTGGCCGTGCCACCTCAGCCTCTAACTTGAGCCATGTCATGTTAACCTTCTCAGTGAGGTCAGACACTTAGGTGTAGCTGGCATGAAGCTCTCATCAGTGCATCTATCTTTGGTAGTAACAGACCACACACACACACTGACTTGCATCCTGTTCCACAAAATGAGTCACCAAACCTTCTTGCATGAAAAAATTTCTGCTTTGTTTATTTTATTTTATTTTTCTTTTTCTTTTTCTTTTGGTGATGAATTTTTCTGAAAGACATGAAAAAAAAAACCTTTTAGATAACGAAAGTTCAAGGCTATTTGCTGTTGTGACTTCAAGAAAGAAAGAAAGGAGTACGCCAGCAGCTGGCACATCTGTTATCCATTTGGAGTGGGGAAGGAATGGGCGTCTTTCTGCTTACCTGTGCACCAACAGCCCAGGAGGGGCAACAAGGACATTTGTCATGAAGCCGAGGAGTAAATAGTGAGGAAACAAACCGCCATCTGTCTAGGCCTATTGATTTTCACATGAAAAGCAAATACATCCATTCTATTTGTGCTGCCTCCCAGTTCTTTCTGCCTGTTGGGCGGGCGCACAGTTTAAGTTTACCTTTCGACATCATGTTCCTTTGATAGTCTTTATATATGACCGTATGATTGAATCTTGAGCCAGATAACATTTTTTTTCTGTGACACGGCTAAGAAGAGGAGCAAACATGAAGGACTTAATTTCTAGTGAGTCACTGTTAGATATAGAAACCTGGAGTTGCCACAACGGCGGCAGGCTGATGAGGCAGGCAGATAGCCTGTCTGCTCTTTAAACAAAGAACGACACAGAGAAGCAGGGATGTGTACATGGCTGACCTAAACAAGGGCTGTGACAAAGACGGTCAAGGACTTAGCGTCTTAGAGTCTGATCTTTGAAAATGTAGCACTCTCGGTCTTTCAGCCCACACCTCAAAGAGATTGTGTCCGCCCGCATATTTGACATGTGACAAAGGTGTGTTTGGAGGCAGGCACCAGAAGAAAAGATAGGAAGATGCAGAGACTGATCCTGAGGAAACGAGAGCACTTTAATGTCTTGTGTCAGCACCACCTGCCTCCTCTTATGAAATCTCTTCATGTTCCACCCACTGAGTTTCCAATCCTCCATTCTGCCCTTGAACAGACGCTAATTCAACCACCGAATCTAATCCCTAATGCAAAGATCTGATGAATTCCTTTCACTGCCGCCATGTAAATGTTTATCATTAAATGGGTGGTATTCACAGAATTATCATTGAGGGGCGTAATGACTTTTTATGAGGTCTGACTAAGGTTTCGTGGGTAGATAACCTAACAAAGAGTGCCTAGGTGCTCTCGGTATTTATTATCCTCCCTATTTGGCTTTGATCATTTTTGGCATTTTGCTGCCGACACTTTAGATACACAGTTGATGCAACCAAAATGTCATCTCTCTTTTTAGTACAACCGCTGGAGAGAGGGCCTTTTCATTTTGGGGGAGAATTTGAAACAGCGCTAACCTTTCTTCAACAATGCTACCACTTTATGCTGGGAATTCCTAATTCAGCGAGAGGCGTTCAGCGGCACCTGCTTTCAGCACTGCACATGTCCTCTGAGGACATCTGCAGAAAGAGAAAGGAGACATGGTGAGAGACATTAGCAACTTGTTGACAAGACCGGAGTGTCAAAAACATAGGAAACAATCCACCTAAGCCATATCATGATATCGTGAGCCCTCCGAATGGTGGGATAAGAGTGTGCACAGAAACATGTAGCATATTATCAGGATCAAATTGTAGGAACCATTACATAATCATGCATGTGTTGCATTTTCACATTAAGCTGCAAGTATGGTCTGTGTTCATGTATGCCTTTGGATGTCATTGCTTTGTTCCCATGATCGTGTTCATTCCAATTAGCCCCCACCCCCTTAAATGGCCCCGGCTGCAGCATGGACACACACAACACGCCATCGCTGGCTGTGTTTTTACACTGATGTCCTCATTCTTTGCACACACACAATCAGAGAGCGTTAGGTTTTACCATCAGGGCCATTCGTTGTTATTGTATTTCAAAATTTGTTTTACTCAGTCTTTTGTCATCTTTCTACTTCCTTTCCTTTCCCCTCCCTTTACATCCCCCCCAGCTCTGCCTCTCACGGTCCCCTGCTCCCTCCCCTCCCTCTCTCCGCATTCCTTGGTGAGTGGGTGGAAAGTTCATTGGGGATGTGGGATACCAGAAGGGCAGGGGGTGGGTCTGTGTGTGAGTGGGGTTTCCTCACCCCCTCCTCCCCTCTCTTCAACTTCAACAAAAGTCAGCGGCAGCCCACCGCCTCTTCACAAGGTCTGTGGTGGGGGTGAATGACTGGCGTTACGGCTCTGTGTGGTGGAGGTGGGGGGGAATATGCCAGGAGATATGTCATATCTGACACACTGAGACTCTTCAAGTTTGTGACAGATGAAATTCTGTGGTTTCTGCTTATGGAAGCATCTGTTTTCTGTTCTGTTATACTAAAACTGTGGTGGCTCACCCTCATCACCTTTTGTTCCCTAGCTCTAGAGAGACTGACAACATTTAGTGAGAGAAGGACCTCTGCTGGTCATGTCTTGATACTACAACCAATTTATTATCAGAAATGGAATGAGTGTGCTTTTTCACCTCAATGTAGAGTTGAAAAAAGGTTACATTGTGTAGATAATAAATAATATTGTTCCTAATAAAGAACTTTAATCTATTTATGGTAACATATGGTAACATACATATGGTAACATGATGTCAGAATAGCACTTGACTGTTTCCCTCAAAATATTTTGTAATTTAAAAACTGAAAGGATAAGACAGTTTGTCTCTTATCAGTTTGCACAATCTTCACGAGGTGACAAGCCCACTGTTGTTATGCTAGCTTCTTTTTCAACCCCCGTATTTTAGTGTTTACATTCTGCACTGTCCTTGTTGCATTGCAAGAAAACAAACTGGCTTTAGAAGCAGCTCTGGTCCGTGGGCTGCATGTGTAGGAGACATACAGGAAGTGGTGGGCGACCAGTAAACTGTATTTCCCCTTCCTGTCTATGTCCTCTCTCCCTGCCTGCCTGCCTGCTTGCTTGCCTGCCTGCCCTTTGGCTATTAATGTAGCTCAGAGCTACCCACCATACACCCACGTGGCCATTGGGAGCTGTTGTGCACAAGCAATCTCAGACGTGCACGGACACACACGTACATGGCAAAAATGAATGCACATACAGAGCCAGAAGCAGATGCCAAGTGATATCAGTGTAAATAATTAGAAGCAAATAAGCAACATGTACTATTAGGTTGCAAAATATAAAAAAACTGTTTGTGTCCTCAGGACAGACTCTTATATCAATGCAATTGTTCCTGCCTTCCCTGCATATATACATAACAGACAGCAGGGTGCAGTTAAACAGGTGTCCATCACTCAATCAGCAGGTCAGTCCCACCCCTGAGGAGGTTATGTACACTGTATACACAGTGGGATAATACCAGCAGAGAGATAACAAGGTTCAAGGTTCCCCCTTCTTTAAGAAGCTCTAACCGCCCCTGAACGCAAAGGAAAAAGTGTACAACACGCACGTACAGTCATTGTGCTGCAAAGACAGAATTCCAGATGAACCAGTGCAATCTCAAATTACTGGTCATTTCAATTTTCTTGTCTTTCCTTTTAGTGTCTCTGATATTTCTGAAAGTGGGTTCAAAAGTGGGTGAATCTGGCACTTAAGCACTTTCAGTTTCCACATCTTTTTCTCCCTTAGTCCTATTTACCATTTACACACGTGACACAGCCTACGTATCCGTGATCCGTGCTCCTATCACAGTCTTTATCCCCCCTCCGCCCCTCCCGGTCATCCAGCTTATGTGTGAGAACAGACAGAACACACGCCGCCATGAATCACAGTGAATCATGCAGCCCAAATAGCACCCAAAGAGAGGTGTTGCATTTAACCAGGACACAGACTATTTATAATGGCCTGGGCGTGCACATTCTCATTATGGGCCATGGAAGATGCTGACAATGGACAAGCAGATGAGGGGTTAGTGAGGTAGTGACTCCTTTTAAATGTCACCAGCAATGTATCTCCTTATCTGTAGAGTCTTGAGGTGGCAATCTGAGTCAATACAAGAGTAGGTTGAATGAACTCGAGTGCAGAGGGAAAAAGCTCTTTTGTATGACACAATCATTTGCAGATGAGTGGGCACAGATATGATTGTAGCTGTTATTTTTATTTTTATTTTTTTTTCTAATTTAGTGCCCTCTGTAGCGCAAGGCTCTGATGTTTTGCATGCTTGGAACAAAGTTGGCCTATTTGATTGATATCAGACCTGAAAAACTGATTGAACCTCTGATTGGAGTCTGACCAAAATAAACTCTCTAACGTATGAACATGACAGCAGAGCTGAACTCTGGTGCCGACTTGTTCCTAATAAGCTTGTTAAAGTCTAATTAGTGTAACATGCAGCTTGAAAATAAACAAACATCATTACCATTTCAAATACATAAGTGGTTTGGAAGGCAAGGCTTTTTTTTCTCTCTCTACATGCCATTGATGCCGAGTGCATCACATCAGGACAAAATATGGAAGTGCATGCTCATCAGTCCTCGGCAAACTAACATTGGAATTACCTTCAAAGCTACAATGCAGTGAACCTGAACCTCAGAATGTCCAAATGCCAGGGTAGAAAACACATTTCAGGCAAAACAGCTTTGAAAATTGAACGCCTGAACAATCACATTAAGTAAATTGATTGGATATTGATTGAGAGGCGCCAGACACCTGAGCGGAATCTACAACACCCGCATTACAAACCAGCATGGACTTATAACAACCCAAAAACAAAATGAAGATGGCAGAGGATCAGAAACACTTTCTTCAGTTCCAGTAGAAGAGGGAGAGAAGAAAGGAGGGGCCATTTCATTATCAGCCAACATGTAGGCTCACTCCGTATGGCTTTACCTAGTTGTCATGGCAGCAGCTTGTCATGTCATCTGTGTCTCACCTTGAGTGAATGGAGACCTGCGGGACATGTGCTCTCCACCGGGAGGATGGAGAGGAGGGCGGGCTTGCACTGGATGTGCGTCAGTCCTCTGAGCAGCTGGGGACTGAGGACACAAGTGTTTAAGTGGGAGCGGGGCTGCCTTAGCTGGAGCTGACGGGGAACGGTAGCGTCCTCGGGACAATGTTGTCACCACAGGGGAAAAAATCAACACCATCAGCAACAGAGCAGCAGTCGACAGCTGCTCTTCTATCTGCAAACTATGCTTTACATGATGACAGCATGGACTATTTTCTTTTTCTTCTTGTGGTTATCATAGTTATTTTAGTGACTGCATTCACAAGTCCTGGCCTACAGGTTTGAAACCCTGAGTGTCAGTGCCTGCATGCTTAGCATCTGTTTAATTAGCAGTAAACGGGATATGAACTTTTAAGAAAAGAAAGCTTCATTTCAGGTTTTCAAATAAATAATAGAGTTATTTAGACTTTTATGAATATTGTTTGATACATTTCATCATATATATCTGGGTATTTATTAGGTAGAGTCAATGAGGATATGAGATGGGGCTGCAGGAGCTGAACATCTTTCCACTTCATATAAAACAAAAGTACAAGCAACGTGTACAATGTCTTCAGGGAATAAAGCCATGCACTTGCTATGCATATGGGCTTAAAGTGCTATTCACCTCTCAAGATTCCCAGTGAGCCTCTGCACTCTTACTCTTCCCATTGGAGAATTGAACGTCTCGCTCTCTGCTTAGACTCCTGAAGTTGTCCGTGCCTCTCGAGTGCTTCCACAGTGAGATAGCTGAGCATGTATGTTGGTCTCTGTGCACACTTGTGTGTCTGTGCAAGTTCGTGCTGGGGGGTTTATGAGGGGAGTGGAGGACTAGCAGGAGGAGAGGCACGGCAGGTTTCCATGACAACAACTTTTTATTTGCTCTCGTCAGTGGCGTTGGTGGAGGAGACAGACAGACAAAAAACTAGCTAGATGGATGGACAGACAGATGGCAAGCACATAGATAGATAGATAGATAGATAGATAGATAGATAGATAGATAGATAGATAGATAGATAGATAGATAGATAGA
>JAOWBL010001916.1:0-14505 GCA_028564865.1 Zenarchopterus dispar
ATGGATGGATGGATGGATGGATGGATGGATGGATGGATGGATGGATGGATGGATGGATGGATGGATGGACTGATTGAAATGCTTCCAATGAAATGCTCCAGGAAAATCCTATTTTCTGCAGCTGCTAGTTTTAGCATCTGGAGCCCTCAGATTACCAAAATAATCTACCATGAGGAAATAACCAGATTTTAGACTTTAGGGTTTGCTTGCTTGTTTATTTGTGTATCAGTGTGTAATAACATAAATGTGTCCATGAATTCAAACATGACAACTATCTTTATGTAGAGAAGCCGACATCTTGACTGAGTCAGAGACGATGCTGGAGAAATGAAGACCTTGTGGTAAATTGTGACTCTGACACACTCCTTAAAAGACTTGTTTGAGAGTAATGTCTTTGTAGGGTTCAGGTTGAAGCTGCAGCAGCTTCAAACAACACAAACTTTAACACTAGCGGATTGCTGTGACATTCACAATACATCACAGGTCAACAACAGGAGTCACACGCGACATGATCTGACAACAACTTTATCATCCTGTAACAGGTGTATCCTCTCACTTGGGTTTTATGATACTTGAAGCAGAACGTTATCTTTGGCTGTGCTTGCTGTTTATTTGCAGCCAGTTTGTTGCAATAAGCTCCACAGAGTAAAATAATAAGACAAAAAAATCAAATAATTGGTTAACTGTCAAACTAGTTACAGTGTTCATTTCGCCACAGTTAAACTAGCAAAAGCTCAAAGTTTGGTGAGCCCAGTTTGGCAACTACAGTAATTTATACAAAATAAAAATGTCCCCAAAATGATTGACAGTATATTTGTTAATACCACAGGGAAACGTTGAGCTTTTATGTATAAAAACAAAGTTATTTGAACATTTTAACACAGCTTGGTTAGGGCGAACTTGCCATCTCGACAATCAGCATTACACTGGCAATAGTAATGGGGCGAGAGAGTGTCTGCATTGACCCAACATGGGCTCAACATGTGGCTAACACGGGCCCCACAAAGATGTCTCAAAGGCCCATGGGACAGCAACAATTATGGCAGAAAATATCAAAATCATTGTAGAAATATGACCAAAATTGCTAGTGGCATCCAAATATCCATCCTTTGTTCATAGATGTTTTGTTAATAAAATCATGTGAGAAGTGACCTGGGAAATGATGGGATGCAAAATACGAGTTGTCTTTTAAGATGAACTGAAGGAAGAAAAAAAATGTAAAGTTGTGTAATGTTCAGTCAGAACACAGACAAAAAAGGAACAGAAAATGTTCTCCTTTGTTGAACATCTCCTAACTTCCTCCTGATGATGTCACCCTATGACTCGTGCGCTCATATGCTGTGACTCAGGTGGAGTCACCGCCACCTTCAGATATTTACCATTCTAAAGACACTAGGTGAGCATATGTCTGATGCCAAATATCCATCTGGCATCAGAGATGGCTCATTGTTTTTGAAGACTTTGGCGTCTATGAGTAGTCCAAACATGATGATTTGCCTCCAAACAAAGGTCTTTTTTATTGCAAGGTGTGCAAATTGAAGTTAAATGTATGTGTTGCTAATGGGGCTTTAGTTGGACTAGGGGTTGGTCACAATAATTAGGATAAATGATAAAAGAATTCCTTCTGTCACTGACTATCTTAAAAAAAATGAAAGATATGAGCGTATGTAAAGTGAGGGTGTGCTAATGATTTTGTGTGTGTGTCTTTGTGTACTGATGAAAGGTTGAGAAGGGGAAATGATAGGGCTGCTATCCCGACTCGCAAAATGTGATTTGGCACTGCTGCTTTAATGAGACGCCTGACTGCATCCTCCATCATCCCCCTACTTGCACTACTCACACATGCACACACACAGACACATATTAGTGGGAGCATTGGCTGATGGACAGCGTCTGAGGTGGGTGAGAAAGAGGCACGAGGGGGGTCAACAGCTGTTTAATTTCCCAGACTTACCAAAGTGCGCTAAAACATACCCAACACACACTTACACTGACAGTCACTCACACACACAAACACACACACGCAAGTGCGTAATGCTGTCATGTGTCATTGACTGGTTGATGATACAAAAAGACGACAGACACATGACCCCCCCTTCCTCCCCCAAAACACATAGGGCACATTAAAAAACAAATGCGTACAACGAAACGGACACATGTACCATCAAAAAAACTCAACCATGGGAGTCCAACATGGTGTCAGGTCACCGTTAGATCATTACCAGGGAACATTAGTGATCATGTGTAATCACCCATCTTCCAGCATGAAATCTGGGTCACAGACTCAAAGATAATCAGATTTGTTTCTTCTCAGCTGCAGGCCTTGTGACTGAACAATACAAACATGAACATAAAAACAATTAAAGTTAGGAGTCAAAGTTTACACCAATCAAAAGGTTTCACAAACTCACTGGGGAAAAAAAAACACTGTCTGACAATAAGCACAACACCGTAAATTCTTTATTTTTTCAACAAAAGTGGGAAATAATTTGCTAAAATGACTATTGCTGCTTAATCATTGGTGTCCCATCGCTGTGACAAGAGGTTCAGTTTTTATAAGTTGTCATGTTACACTCTCTGTCTCTTCTGTAAAGTCAGCCATATAAATACAGTCTTTACCGACTCTGCTCCACCATCAAAGCCTCTTTCTGAAAATGTCTGTCCATGAAGACCCTCTGTCCTCAGGCAGAGTCCCCACGCTATGAAACACCCTTCATCCTCAGTCACTAATTTGTCTTTTATCAGAAGCTTGGCAGGGACAGAGCAAGGATTAAAATAGTCTTTCTGGAGGCCCCTGTGCATTTGCGTGTGCATATATGATGAGGAAAGAGAGCTGTTGACCATGAGAGCCATGGCTGTTTTAATGTTACCCCCCACAGAGATGACCTCCTTTTTTCTAATCAGACAGTCTCTGATGGTGTCAGCTTCATTCTTAAATGAGCACCCTGATCTCTTTTCTGTGAGGGCAGTCTCGCTAGACTGGACCTTTACGAATCACTCCCAACATGACACAACAATGAAAGGCATGCTCAAGCAAGAATAGGAGTGGGTACATTTAGTCATTTAGTCATCGTTTCCAAGGAATCTAATAAATCAAAATATTAGTTACAGCTCATTCACACATCCAGTTGTTAACTGTTCGTTTGAAGCTGTAAAACAAAATAGAAAAAAATTGTCAGATGTTCTTACATGTGTTTACAGCATTTTGCAGAAAGTTGGTATGGAGGCAATGTAATGCTAGGTAGAATGTGAGATAAACATTTTTTTCTGATTGGAGTTGTATAAAAGGAGAAGCTATGCTTCAGCTTCTTCCATCGTCTCCCAGTGTGTTTTCCACAACCAAAGCATACTGGCACAGCAACATGACAGGCTGCATGAAGAAACCTGATGTCACGCATCATTGTCACTTGAAGAGCAAGTGAAGGACTGAATGGTGAACTGCTGTCACTTAAACAGATGACACCATGTCACACGTCCTGTGTCTGAAGAGGAAGCCCAACTGGGTACTTAATGAAGAATTAACATTTTAACAAAATATCATCCTCAGTGGTTGTAGACATGTTTGGAGCGGTTTCATCCCCTCTGTTTGAGACCTCCCTTCAGATTGCATCATTTAAAGTAAAGGAGTTTATCAGACGCAAACATCCCAAACCTCCTCCCACATTTCTTTCTGAATGCAGAGATCTTTATTATTTTCTTTCAGCTCAGTTTCTATTCCAACCCCTAACAAGTGATGCATTTGAGAGATAAGAATAGATTTTGTAGATTTACTGGTGAAAGTAAAGGCGGGAGATGAGAGGATGTAGATAGAAAAAGTCTAGAATGTCAATGGAGAAGACGACTGTAACTCTTTTATGTCTTCTTCTTTTCCATTTGCCTCTCTGCCTTGTTTATAGCTCTGGATGGCCTTAAAACTGGCACTGGATGAAATACAAAGGATTTAATAAGGCATTTCATTCACTCACATTCTCTCTTTCTATCTCCCTCCCTCTCTCTCCCTCCCTCTCTCTCTCTCCCTCTATCTCTCTCTCTCTCACACACACATATATGCAGAGCCACATGTCTGCTCTGTTTACTACCCCTCTTCCCTCACTCCAGAGTTTTATAGAGCTGTAATAAAAAAGACAAAGGACAAATGGCAACTGAACAATCACTTCTGCGAAGGATGTTTAGTAGTCAATAGTCATTCAGCTGGTCGGTTAACCAGTCAATAAGTTGACCATATAGTCGGACAATCAGTGCCAAACCCAGGTGGCCAGGCAGTCATTTCAGTCAATTGAAAGTTTTCTCTGAATACGAGGTCCAGTTTGCAAAGGACACTTCAGCTTGCACAACTTTCAATGTCAAAAAATGACTGTGCATACCAGATTACATAACCTGCTTTCTTGTAATCTGGAGTCTTGAAGTCCAGATTGTGGTGTTCACACTACGTGACTGATTGGCTGCAGAAGCCACATTGTACCCAACCTGACAGGCATTGGGTAACATATCAATTTTATCTAGATTCCAAACCATGTTTGTAAACAAAGCACATGTGAGAAATAACAGAGGAGACAGCTCAAAATCACTCACAAAACAGAAGATATTCATGACAAAACTGACTTGGGGAAAAAACAAGCGCTGCTAGCTATTTCTACAAAGAGAGAGGGTAGCTTTTTCATTGAATGTTGTGCATCATCTCTCCCTTACTTAATTTTCCTTCCTTACATTGACCTCACTCCACTCCTTCCTCTGTTATTGGCTGTCACTTGGATATGCACCAATACATGATAACCAGTATGCTAGTTAGTTTACTGATGTGCTCATGAGCCTCTACTAAGTATCTTTTACCCCTTTCAGACAGAGGGCAGAAACCACTAATTTAGTACTGGGGTGGTCTTTCTAAATGTCTACAACATGGTCTTGACCTGTTAGGATTACTGCTAATCATAGGAAATAGGCTATTATACAGGTTGGATCTGAAACACAGCAGAATCTTCAGCATCTTGGGAGCCTAGGGACAAAGTGAAACAAATAATAAAAATCAGTGTGTGACGTGTCACACACAAATAATCACCTGGATGTTTCAAAGCACTCATTCAGGAATGTGACAAATTTAGAGAGAGATGAAAGGAAACTGGAACAACATTGAAATCAAGGAAGTGTGGACTGTGCATGCCTGGGAAAAAATATCTCTGCAGACTAGTGAAGCTGATGCAGCAATCAACAATAAAAATGGTCGAAACACTCCACAGAGGCATCTGTGGGATCAAGTCACCTAGAAAACATAATTTACGACATCAGTGATTACTTAAGTAGCAGTGGACAAGAGTTTCATGGGACAAGGAATGCCAGGATGTTGAGCTGTTGACCTGCTGGTATGGTACCAGAACCACAGGTCCCATATGTGTGTTCCATTGATTAATGCCAGGGGACAGAGGTTCTTTCTCAGCCTGTCTTGATTCAGGAGCGGGACAGCTTTGGACAAGAGTGCTGAACACGTTTTGATACGTGCAGTTCCCAACCAACTCCTGGTCCAAACTGTTGAGTGTCATTTATTTGTGTGAGCAGTTTGGATATAGAAATAAGAATGAAGACACGGGTGACAGGAACGATCTGTCAGTTTCAGCATGAAGAAGCTAGATGTTCTCAAATACCCCATTTTGCATAAATGAGTGTGTATTTTGCTAGTGTTAATATAATGGTATTCAAATGTAAGTCTGTATAGCTACATTTTCTCCCCCCTGTTGTTAAGAAATAAACAGGTTTTGTGTCAAAAAGCAGTATTTGTGCAGTTAACACTTTTAAGATATATTTACCAACATATTTGCCATGTCTACTTGCAGTTGCTTCAGATCAAGAATGTTTTGTCAACAAGTTCGGCAAACTGCAAAGTAGGCGTTTAAGGTAACAAGTCTACAGTCAGTCAGGCAATCAAAAACCAATAAAACTAACATCAATGCTAATGATAAGACAATTACATTTGCCTTTAAGCATTGTTGAAGAAATTAAACACAAAGAAAAGAAACCACAGTGTACATAGAAGCAGATGGAGAACTCTTTCCTTTTGCTAAATCTATGGTGAAATCCAGCTCCTAATGAGCATAGTTGGTGTGGGCTCCCTCACCCCCTGTCCCCCACCACTGTCCCACTCCATTAATACTGATGGGTTGTGACTCTCAAAATCACATTCATACAAACAGGCCTGTCATCACATCGAACCAAACACTAAAACACCAGGACGCTTAATTGTGCTCTGTGTTGGGTATGCACTTGCAGAGCCAGACCGACAACATGCATTCATTCATCCATTCATCATTCCATGTCTCCAAATCAGAAAGCAGAAATCTCCCTCCTGCACTGCTGCATTCAGTGAACTCTGCGAGCAGGACATTCAAAGACTTGGTCTTTTCCATGTTCAAGGGACAAAGAGGGGAAAAAAAAGAGATAAGCTTGAATGCTTCTAGTTTTCTTTTGTTGCTTCTCTTGAGGTGCTCATCAGCAGACACTAGATCACTGAACCAATGAATCAGAAGAAAAAGAGTTGCAAAAACGTCAAATATGTCCACCAAGAAATTACATGTTTTCAACTTACCCCACCACTGCCTCTCCCACCACCTGTCATAGACTTATAAAACATTATATATCATAAAACATCACACATAATTTATACATACACACACACACACACACGCACACACACACACATACATATATATATGTATGTGTGTGTGTGTGCGTGTGTGTGTGTGTGTGTGTGTGTGTGTGTGTTAGAGATGAAAGATGCAATTGTTCATTACAGCAAAGCAATCACTTCACCAAGTTTATGAAGGAGTAATGGTGTGTGTTCAGTCTCTGAAGAAGAGCATATCATCACCAGTGTTGACTTTTTTTTCCTTTATATTTGTGCTACAAGCATGTACAAAAGGGTTAGTACAAAAACACAACCCACTAAAGTACATTAATTTAATCTTAATTTCCTCTTGATGTTTTGTCAACACTATTTAGTGCCTCTGAAAAATTTACATTTAACACAACAAAAGTCACTGAGGTAAAGTGAAAAGTGTTTAACATAATTGAACTTATTTGAACAGAATCGAATTTGAATTAATTTAAATGAAACGACTGAACTCGCAGAGTGCAAAACAAGTCCTCCGCAGGTGATGAAGCGTGAGTGCATCAGCTGATGTATAGTTAGGCTAATTTCCCAACAGCCACCTGTGGAGACATGCTGGTTCATTCCAATATCAAACGGCCGTGACGGAAAGCTTTTTAAAAGGCTCACTAATTGTTGTAATGCTCTGTTCTTTTGCACCTCTCCTGCACTCACCCTCTTTGGTCCTCTTTTACAACCCCTCTATTCTCCTTTCACACTGCGCTATAATGACCTGCTCCCATCTTCCTCTTTCTCTCTTGCTTCATGTACGCAGAGACACAGATTTGTGAGTGACAGTTTAATAAAAAGAGCTTTTCCATTAAACACACAAAAGGACAGAATGCATCAATTAACACCCACTTACAAACAACTCACATTTCTCGATGGTGTAAAATCTTATGTGTTTCACTCATGAAGACGTGCACACACTCATCCATCCATCCATCCATTAACTTCTGCTTATTTGGCTTTGAGTTGCTGGGGGAGCAGCCCAAGCAGAGAGACTCACACCTCCTCACCCACCTCCCCAGGCGGCGTATCAAGCGTTTACAAGCCATTCGAGAGCATAACCCTTGGGCCTCCATGCTTGAAACACCTCCCCAGGGAGGCGTCCAGGGGGCAGCTGACCAGATGTCCAAACCACCTCAATTGGCTTTCATCGATGTGGAGGAGCAGCGACTCTATCCCAGCTCCCTCTGAAATGAGAGAGCTTCTCATCATATCTTCAAGGGAGAGTCCAGCAGCCCTGTGATGGAAACTCAGCCACATGAATCGACCACAGACCACTTTCTTTGTTCCAGCACTGGGCTTTTCCAGTTGAACTACAGTATTATGCTGTAAACCAAAACAAAATATAACAATCCAGTTTTGATGGTGGCAGCAGATTGGGAAATATGCGTATTCATAGATTTCTGTGCACTTTTTTTGGTCATTTTTCTTTATATTGTTTCTTCCAGCACTTCCAGGTTAAATCCCAGAACATGAGCGGAGCAGGTGGGCCAGTTCTACCGTTTTATTTGGGTGTTTTTAGTCCAGCTGTGAGACGTTTGGTCTACTTCAATTTGAGTCATGCATTTTAAAAATATAATTGAAAACTACCTAATGCAACTATTTGTCTATTTTTTCTATTTTCTCCTAACATAATGAAAACACACAACTATTACTGAAGGCAGTGGCAGTAGTAGTAGTAGTATTCATTCAGTGTTGCTTCCCAAAGAATGGAGTTGTGTTGACCAAAAATAAAAATAAGTTAAATAAATTCAAGTAAACAGCTTTCCTGTAAACATACTTCCTCTTAGCCTATGCAGAGGAATTAATATGAAATTACATATTCCATTAATCTGAAACAACTCAATATATTGCCACAGTGATAATTAATGATGGCAGGAGTACATGGTTGGAAGTATTGCTGGGGTTATGCACAAACCTGGAAACAGTAATGTCATTTTTATGGTCTTCAAACAAATTAATGACAGACTTTAAGAAGCTCTTTTATTAACATTGTGTGGAGATAAGTGGTTCAAACCTTCTTACTCAGTTTTAAATGACACAGGAACACAAGAAAGCATCCACAAGAGTACAAGTACACAGAGTGTGTACATGTGGCAGGTATAAAGGGAAACAGCAAAGTCATAGAGGACAAGACAGAAAAATTACCTTTTTAAATTAAAAAGGGAGCTATGTGTTTTTTGATTTTTTTTTTTTTTAAATCTGGGTACTTCCTCCCACAGTCCAAAAACATCTATGTGAGGTTAAACAGTGTTTCTCAATTCCAGCAGATCTCTGTGACTCTTAAGAGAAATAAGCAGGAAAAGATGATGGTTGGATGAATGGAAATCAGTTTCAAATATAATCTTCCTCCTCATCGTACTTACAATCACATCTTCAGATTGACATGCAAATGGGGGCAACAGCAAATAAGTTATTTGATGGGAACAGCAAGTTTTATCTCAATAAATTAAAGTAAACACACAAATGAGTGCCGGAGGTCTTTGCTTATTGACTATGTGGAGTGTATCCTCCTCTAAGTGAACAAAAGCTTTCTCACAGTTTAAAATTCAAAGGTGAAGTACATGTTCTAATGAGGTGTCTGCAGCAGGAATTTATTTCTCCTTCACTGGCAAGAACACAAGACTTCATGAGCAGCTGCACATTTATAATTATAAATGACCACAAAAACCAAGGGTATAGCTGTATGTTTACAGAAATCAGACTGAATGGTTCAAATCTTGCTGTTGTTTCTCTTTTGTTTTTTTTTCCCTAAAACTATTAAGAAACATTTCTGACCAGAAAATAATCCTATGCACAATTTAGTACCCTTTCTTTAATTTATGTATGTATGTATGTATTTATTTATTTTTTTAAATTTTATTTTTTAATTCAACTTGCAGCCAGGTGCTGCTAATCATCAGTTCTTGATTGATCAATAATCAAAAAGTGTCAGACTTTAATAATAGAAGATAATTTGGACATTTGCTGCTCTGAAGCATTCAAGTATATTACCACAGTGCCAAAAGGGAAAGAAAAAATCAGCTGTGTTAGAGAAACAATTGTTGCTGCACATGAATGTGTAAAGGTTTATAAAACCATTTCCAAACAATCTTGAACTTCAGGATCCTGCGGTGAGGAAGATTATTCAGAAGTGGAAAACATTCAAAACAGTTATCAATTTTCCCAGGAGAAGACTTTCCATCAGCTTTAACCCAAGATCAGTGCAATACTTAGTAAAATTCAAAATATTGCAAGGTTTACGTCTCAGGTGCTACATTGACGTCAATGACAGCAAAAGTAAAAGTAGACTTAATGTACAATTTACAGCCTCTTTTGTCTAAGAAGAACATGGAGGCATGACTGAGGTTTGCAAAACTGAATTTAGAACAGTGTCTAAATGAATATCTAATGAGTATATAAAAAAGAAGGATTGTTTTTTTTTTAAGTGTCTCTTTTTGTGTTGACACTGATTATGGACATCAAAATAATCACAGAAACTTTTCACAACTCCACATTAGTGTAACAGACCCTTACTCTGGATGGTAGCGAGTAAAACTTTTCTCCTTTATGTTTACTCAGCCATCGGCTTGGCAACCTGTTCGGAGTGTAGGAGTTTATCTTGCATCTTGCCCAGTGATAGACAGAGATAGACTCCAGCTCCCCAACATCCCTGAACAAGATAAAACTGTTATCCATACTTTTTCTTTTTGTCTCATGTCTTTTTTCTTGTTTGGTTTTAATCTTTAATCTTTCCCTCCCAGCCAACACATTAGCATCAAAAGTAACTGAAGTAAATGAACAAGCGCTCACATATCCACATGAGGCAGAGGAAAATTTCCATGACAACGCATCAAAGTGAAAACCCGAGCAGAACATACCAGTGCATGTCTACATTCAGCTGAAATGTCTTTGAACACATGTAAATGAACACTAGGATACCGAGCTGTAACAGGGGCCTATCACTTACTGAAAACAGTTTTGATTTAACAATAAATTATGCTCATACTAATGTAGCTGTGAGGTGTTTTGCTCTCGTATTTCTGCATTTAGTGACAGAACTAAAGGAGTGAATATCAGAATTCTTATTATTATTTTGCCTTTTTATAATTTGATAATTTTGTTATTTTAATTACTGCAGATATAACAAGAAACTGTTGAGGTTAGATGAGGAGTGAAGAGACCACAACAAAGCAGAAATGTGCAAACACTTTTATTTTTCAAAAATTATAAAGCTGTTTATATACATAGTTCTCTTTTATGAATCATTACATTTTCACAAGCCTGATTTCAATGAATGTGAAACCCAATGTATCGTTTTCCTAAAGAAATGTGCAAACTGCACGCATGCATGAAATGGAGTTTGAATGTGTTTCTTGTGATCGCATGGGTTTTCTCCAGGTACTCCTGCTTCATCACACAGTCTAAAAACATTCATGTCAGGTTAAGTGGGGACTCTAACTTGCCCATAGGACCGAGTGTGTGTGGATGTTCAGCTGTCCATATGTATCCTTGAGATGGACTGACCTGTCCAGCGTGTACCTGTAACTTTAACCTGAAGAGAGCTGGGAAAAGCTCCAATAGACCTCTGTGATCCTGTGAATAGGAAGGAGTGGATACGGATAAAGAATGATTAAACTGACTGTAAATCGACAATAATACATGTAAGCTTTATAACTGGAATGTCTGCAATTAGGCTGCATGTTTACTTTCTACGTAAAATGCCTTGGGATGAGTTGTGTTTTGAGTTGGCTTCATACAAATAAACTGAATTTAAATTGAAAAATAACAGAGAAAAAACAACAGTCTCTCATGCACATGTCTCACTCAGACCAGTGAGAGAGACGAGAAAAAAGATCAGACGACAAACGCATTAACCAGGTCCTCTAAATAGAAATAATCCCTACGCATGCCACAGCTAAATGAATGCTAGTATAGGTTTTCTGTTTGTGCAAATGATAATAATGTGTGTACGAGTGTATGTGTAAAAGGTCAAAAAGGGAAAAAGTTTCATCTTGTCTTTGTTTTCATTCTCTTCGGATCAAGCTTGATTTGCTCTGAAAAGTCATCTGTGTGATTCTTGCCTCTAACATTTTGCTCTAAACACACACTTCTCAGAACGCATGCATATATGCATGAACTCATAATACACTGGATTATCCTGCTTCTGCTGTTCTGAAAATGTTGATACAGTGGGATTGTGTTTGATGTAATTGCTGACGTTGACCAGCAGTAATTTCCATGTTACAGAACTGTGGGAATAAAATCATTCATGATTGTCCTAATCATGAACCGAAAACAGAAATCACACACCTGGTGGCATTTTAAGACTGATCCTCTCTAAAGAATGTCTTATAAATAAGATTTTTTTTGTAAAAACATTATCAAAGTCTCCATTCACAGGACCCACCGCAGTAGAAGAGGATCCTGCCCTGATTAAACTTGTGGTCTGACACCACTCCAGGAAACTGAACACACCCCACAGACTTCCATACACCTAATCCTGCACATTCACTGGAAAGCTTTCAGCAAGGGTTATAAACATAACATATTTTTCTTTCTATAATTCATGCTGATATATGAGAACTTTGCATGCACACGTGTTCACACCAGAACTTCTCTAAAGATGCTTTTGTTGTGGCTCTTTGAACGACAACCGGTCCATGCTGGTAAATGGAGTATTTTCACTACTACTACTACTACTACTACTACTACTAATAATAATAATAATAATAATAATAATAGTAATAGTAATAGCTAGCCATAACCATTGGAGGATCATTCTTTCAGCCTGGGTCCTGAAGCCATATGATATCAGTTTAAGAGGTTGCATATCCATGTCAATGCTGCTGCTGTTTTTTTTTCTTCTCTCCCTTGCCCCTTCTCCTCCTACAAAAGATGACTGCACATCACACAGTAGTGTGTGTGGATGGAATTGATTTAATTTATACATGCTTACCAGTGAGGAGGAAATAGATAAAAACAAAAAGAAAGAAAATAAAAGTAAAAATTGTATAGAGCTAAAACAAAAGGGAACAAAAAAGGAACATCTAAACAGGAAATGGATATTAAAAAATTAAGGGAGTGGTTATAAAACTAAGTGAGGGTTAGAGTCATTTATATGTGTTTATAAAATGTGAGGGGTTTGATGAGTATTTGTTTATAAAGAACAAGTTCCAATCGTATTCTTGACCATTTTTTAAAATCTTGTTGTCATTATTATTTTCCTCTTTTTAGAAAAGCCATGGAGTTATGCTTGAGCCCCGGTAGAGAAACACTACAGCTGTGTGTGAAAGCATACGTCTGTGTGTCAGGAAGGTGAGTTGCTCTCAAAGAGCACATTCAGACTTTGGACCGGTTCACAGTTCTTTATTTTTCGTGTGCTGAGAGGAACTAAGGAAGCGAGATAAGAGGCGCCACTAAAAGCTTCCTTTCTCCCACACACTGTGTTGCTTATTTTTCAAACAGGGTCACTTTTTTGTGCATGTGGTATCGGGTTTGAGTGTGTCAGTGAAACAGAGGACAGGGAAAGGCAGAAAGCAAGCAAACTGATGGACGGGAGAACTACAGAAATCTCCTCAATACGTCAGTGTGACAGAAAGGAGGAAGGGGATGAGGAGGGAGAGACAGCAAGAGCAGCAGAAGAAAAGAAAGAACCCCAAAGGTCAAGTGTTTGAAAGAAGTAGGAAGTAGGAGTGAACGGTAATCCCTGATCACTCTTTTCATTTAACAGCAGCTGTTTTCTCTCTGGTGGCATTGTGTTTCCATTACTTCAGAAGCCATTACATTCATTTTCAGAGATTAACATAGAGATTAACCTCAAACAAAACAACAAATTATCTCAAATTGACCCTTAACTTAATCTTAATTCAAGTCTTCATCTCACAGTTTAATGAATTTGAAAAATATGTCTTTTAGTCTTTGTGGAGTCCAACAATGTAAATATATTTTTTTTAAAAATAGTAAAAAGCTAATGCATATAAAACGGTGAAAGCAGCTAAAGCCCACTCACACAGGACCAGTGTAACCTGTGAAATTCATATCATTTGTAATAAAACTTATTCTTATGAGTACAACTTTTTGAGCCATAAATCTCTAAAATTTACTATCAGCATTTGAGGCACAACTGTGGTGAAGTGGGAGAAAAAAGTGATGATCAGTGTCCAAACATGTCCTCAAACACAATCAGAAGTGACTGGATGGGATAAAAACATGGATTCATTTTACTTTTGAGTACAAATGAGTTAAAACTGACTTCTAGATTTAAAGGGAAGATGTGAGCAAAAAAAAAAAAAGAAAAAGGATGTATGCAGCCAGTGTAGCGGCAGCATTTAAGATATTTTGAAATAAATTCAGAGGTAAAATGAGATCAGCCACTATAAAAATGAAACGAGAAACAACTGTTCACAGATTTAGTTTTAACACTCAGTACTATTTGTTTTGGCAAAGACAGATGATGGCTGAACTTTGCAACTGCAGCCACTAATTCTGGAAACATTAAAAAAAAAGTTATATATTTATTTTTTAAAGTGTTTTCTTTCAAAAGTGTGTTTACACATGTTGGCAGAAAACCAAACAGATAAGCTGTGGGGTCAATAAAAGAACACCTTCCCTTCAACTACTATTTTCTTTCCAACATACATACACACACTAAGGAGCACATTTATAAAGCTATTTTCACCAGTCTTAGAGCAATTGAAACAGTGTAAGCAGTGTGAGAGCTGCTTCATGGGGTTTTGTCACAATTTCCACTTTGCTGTATTCAAGACAGGAGTTTACTGAGACGAGTAAAGGGAGCTTACCTGAAATTGTTGGGGCTAACTGAAAAAAACAAAAAAACAAAAAACAAAAAAACAAACAAAAAAAAAAAAATATATATATAT